>JAUOZQ010000029.1:600000-819217 GCA_030710315.1 Anomotaenia brevis
AGAGCATCAGCCACCTCTTCCTGACGTGGTACGTTGCAAAGGTGGCTGTGGCATTGCCTTATCTTTTCGATCAGTGATGCAGGATTCCTTGGTCGTCATAGCCAGAACTTGCCCTATAGCCACTTCCTTTTTGTGTTTGGAGTAGGGTTCTCCCAGTATTTAATGAACTATATCTGTGTTGCTCTTAATGTTGGCTATTTGGGCCATTTAGGTAGTGTAACTGAATCATATCAATTTCATTCAATGTTTAACCTGGGGGACCAATTATTGAAGTTATGAGTCGATTAGGTAAGGCTTCTATGAATGTCTAATTTCAGCAAAGTTCAAACAAACTCAGTGGTCTATTTTAAGCATAAGAAATCTAGTGAGTAGCCCTTTACAAATTATAGTGAGTCATCAGGTTTTCAGTTCCTGTCTTTGTCATTGGAGGTCCTGGTGTGAACTGATTGGTTCCTTGCTGTTCACAACTATCCTCCTAACACGGAAGGGAATGGGAAACAGCATAGATACTTTTAACGAGATCCAGTTGCGGAGTATAACACCATCGACGTTATGGTGGCACTGATTGCATACGGGAGCTCTAGAAATGTTCTCTCTAACCGTTACTCGACCAGAACGTTCGACGCGTGTGTTGATTGTGCGCCGGATACACACGTGATCGTGCGTGTGCATCTGCCATCGATGAGACTTGGGTCTTTCGTCGGGTCAAAATGTTGCTAAGGTGGCAGAGTGTGTACGTGATTTGTTTTATAACCCTAGGAGCGTCGACTGACCAAAGAGGCCATCCATGCAACCAACTATTTGGCTGGTGCTTCTTTGAGGGAAAAACTCCAAAAGGAGTCAGTGGTGGCTTTCAAGTCTTACCTCAAACCTCGTGCCAGCAAGGCTACCGTGGCGGTGGCAGCTCGCGTCTTCTCTCCACGTCTCTCCAGTCCTCCCACCCCCTCCTCCCCCTCTCCATCTCCGACCCCGACGACGGCGGTGACAACTGCCCTGATACCCACCGACCCGCGCGTCTACTCCCTGTGGACGACGCGTCTGCGCCAGCACCGCGCTGGATTGCAAACCACCACTACGGCGGCATCGACGACTGTGGCAGTCACGGCATCGCCATCACGACAACGGCCACCCATTGCGCACACCATCCCCCTACCTTCGCCCCGACCGCTCTCTTCTCCAACCGCCGTCTCACCTGTTTCCTCCTCTTCTGGTGGTATGCCTATACGCGCGTCTTTGGCGTCTTACATACTATTTTTATAGTTTTATACTCTTCCATTTCAGCGATTCACCATCACAGTGCATCGGACAGCCAGATGCATGGTCTAATTAATGGTCGCTTGTTAGCCGGTTCGGGTGACGAGCTGCACAGCATGACACCACCGTCGCCGTCGCCCCCACCGCCACCTCCGCCTCCTCGACCGCATTCCCACTCACGTGCACCGCCTCCACCACCACTCGGATCGCCTCTCTCTCCGCGCCCACCACCGCCCCCACCGAGGCGCCAGAGCAGCAGCGGGGCCGCCTCTTCCTCCTCACCCGCTTCCGTCTCCCACAGCCCCAGCCCTCTTTTCCCCATCCCCACGGCGTTGATGCACACATCAATCGCGGGCGTGGCCGAGGGCGGAGGTGACGGGGGACTACCCCCGCTGCCACCCAAGCCGGGCCAGCGCATCTCCTCCGTTGTTGGGCTTTCCCCACCCGCAGTTACCGCCAGCACAGCCCCCAGACGGTTCTTTGATCCCGAAATTATCACCACACCGCCGCTGCCTCCTAGAAGGCATGTGCTTTAGGTTTTAGGGCACGCATAACATGATCGCCATGACAAAATGCCTGAATATCTGTGTGGTCTGTTGATACAATCAATAATCTTGGATGAATTTTTTCCCCTCCCCTACCGCCTCCGGCCTCTGCCAGTTATTGGGTTTGTCTGACTACTGTACTCTACTGACTGGAACACGTTAAATAAGTGGAATGTAAAGGATTAAAGTGTCTTTGTATTGTCGAGGGTTAGTGTTCAGGTGGGAGTACTGCCGATGGGTAGTCTTGATTGATGCAGTAAATCCCCCATGAAGCATGGTGGATTAGCCGACAAGCGCGTCATCACTGCCATTCATTGATATTTCGGTTCTGGAGTATTGTTGACAGACTACTCGACAAGATCATAGTGATTATACCGACGAATAATGTGTACTTTATGTCTTAAATAAGCATTTAGTAGCTAATGATGAGTGCAAATACCCTAAAATTGCATAAATGTTTTAATAAAGAAAATAACCAGGAATCAGATGTACCAAAAGTAATATTAACTGATAAAACATGCTGGTCAACCAAATACTAATTATACGGCGTGTTCAACTATTTAATATTTTACCGCCATATATGTAATTACCAAGTGGTCTGCGCTTGGCCTTGGTTTCGCTTTGTGACATGAAGAGGAAGCATTTACAAAAGAGCGGATTCTATTCATCATTCCAGATAAAGGCTGATGCACCCGTTTGTCCTCATGGTAAGATATACTTGATTATTATCTAAGTTTTGTGGCCTATTTTTCTTGGTCTTCCTATCTTTTTTACCACCTGCAATGTGATGTACTACAAACTTATTGAAATTTTGCGGCCAAGAATGTTTCTCTTCTATTAACAGTTTGTCGTTGTCTTACACAAACAGGGACAAAACTATACGTGGAACCTAAGTCCGGCGGAAAATCCTATTATGTTTGTTCAGCATTTCGCAATGCGTCAGCATGTAGGAAAGACAATGAACTCTATGGTCGCCTTAAGCAGTTTGTGGATAACCGGTCGTTAGTCGATAAGGCAGTTCCTGAAAAACGTCGGTACTGTCAGAACTGCTGCATGCTATTTACCGGTTCTACGGACGAACATACCAACCATCGTGTAAAATCGCATATATCGGACTCACAACTAGCAGTGCCTTCGTATTTGCTCGATCCCCTCGAAAAATCCTCCGAACATGCTGTAAGATAGCTCTAATAGCACAAAAGTCTGTATTTTTAATCACTATCTTACGATGCCTTGTTCTCTTAACTCAGTCCCAATTTTTTTCACCTTACGCTTATTTTTCAGCAATATTTTTTCTCGAATGATTGGTTGCATTTTATGGTGTCCACGTTCCGTACACTTCAAATCGAAAACTTGATTTGTGTTGGTGCTCCTCGATTATTCGACTATCTCACCCTGACTAGCAGAAAGGATAAAGAATCCTCACCGATTAAAAGATTCCTCCTTGATTTGGACACTCGATTGGTATAATCATTTTTTAGCTCTTTTTATTAACCATATAAAGGGCATGTTCTATTCTTCTGATAAGTTTGCTCGATTCAATGCCATGAATGGACACTTCTTCACATTCAAGGAAGAGGCGAAAGCCAACGACTTTATGAAGTCTGTAAGTGGACGCAGTGTTATCTTTTGTGATCCTCCTTTTGGAGCCCTGATGGAACCCCTAGTGGCAACTTTAAATAACCTTAAAGGGAAGTTGCTAAACTCTGATGTCTTTCTCATGATTACGGTACCTTACTTCATTGGCAGAAAGCTACTACAAGCTGCTCCATATTTAAAAATGCTCGACTATAAGGTGTGTATTTGCATGGATGTCCTTTAACGACGACTTAGGTGACATATGAGAACCACATAAGGTTTATGAGCACAGGACACGATGGGAACAACGCTAAGCGAAGGATCTCCGTAGTCCGACTATTCACCGATGCTCCGGCTAGCGAAATACCTCCTCCAGAAGGCGTTGCGGACCAGTTTTGGTTCTGCGAGACCTGCCAGAGGTACTCAGACTTAAAAAACAAGCATTGCGATTTCTGTGGGGTCTGTGCAACCTTGGTAGTTTTTACAATATTTGGCTTTACATGCCCACAACTGAAAGCATTATGCTGACTTTGTTTCTGCCCCCTGTAGCACGGTGAGACGTATAAGCATTGCATGTCCTGCAATATTTGCCGACCTCCGGGATACCAGCACTGCAAGAAATGTGACAGGTGCTTTCTGTCGCACTACACTGAAGTTCACTCGTGCAGTCAACAAGCATCTGAGCCGCAACCCAAGCGGCAGAAATTTCACAGACAATAAACTTCTACTAACAAGTATAAGTAGCCTTGTTATTTTCAGCAAATATCTACCAGTGCCTCATGCATGTTGCAGTTTCCTTTGCTAATGTTGATTCAAAATCGTCACCTAATGACATATCAATATGCTCAATGTCATTCTTGTCTGTCTTTAGAACAGGCGTGGAGTTTTATTGAGTCTCAGAAAATTCATTTGACGGGTTGGACTTTCCCGTCTACCTTTGAGAATTTCTCGCTTTCCGTGAGGATGGTAAAGGGTTAAATCGTGTATTTGTTCCTGTCGTTTGCGTACAATATCATTTACCAAACCTTAAAAAACCATAACATATGGAAGGTTGAAAGGGACTCCACTTTCCCAATATTCATGGTTTATAAATACTTGTTTTGCGCTAAAACGGTTTGGGTGTGACTGGAGTCGTATATTGTCTGATTGGATGATGAAGCTACCAAAAAATATCTAAATTGTGTTGCTAAATTGATAAGATGGTGAGAGGATCACAACTGTGACATTTCCTAATAGTGTTTTAACCTAGATCCACTCGAAGCTTAGCAATTTTCGAGCTACTGAATATGGGTATGTCCGATATTATGATTATCACTTATTTGAGCAGTGTCTATCTGATGTTGCCAAGGGAACGCATTCTAGTCTGGCCAATATATCAAAACGCAGGACGTATTAGGTATAAAATGGGGGACTTTAGAGGCACGTATGTATTAACGAGACTCCCGTGATCCATAAATTGTGGTTCGGTAGTAACAATTGTAGCGTCAGGCAGAAGTATTGCGACGTGTGTGTGGTGCCACCCCTCCAAGTCTCGTTGCTATGCCTAGGTGGGTAGACACGCCGGATTTGCCTACTCAGGGGTCTTAGCGGCCATGTCCTTCAGTTCTCTTTTCAGATAGCTCATAACTGCCACTTTAATTTCAATAGCCAGCACATTACTATTAGCAACACCTTTGCGATCGCGTTGGAACGCAAATCCCTAGCAGGCAAGGGAGGCTGATTAATTCCGCGCTCGTGCATATGTGTGCTCATTTGCATGGCACCGAATGCCAGATTTGCATATAATTATGCCTAGCCTCGCAAGTGATGTCTTTGGTGTGGTTATCACGTGAAACCATGTTGTCCTCGTATTTTGCCTCCTAGATGCGAAAACGTTTAATAGATGCAGGTCTCTCAGCCCGAATCGGGCTGCCACAGCCACCCACCTTCGGATCGTTCGACGATATCTTCACGAAATGCGCAAACCAGAATGGGATTGTCATCAGCTTTTATATGTGGATACAGAATGACTAGGAAACAGGGCATTAACTCACCGACTTAGTACCCGAATGCAGGAATCGATCGATAAGCTGGGGAGGATCGTTCAGTATGTTGTAATTAGAGAGAGGTGATTAAGAGCGAACCTTGAAAATGGACACAGTATCAGCAACAGCGTCATGGTTTATTACTAGTTGAATTTACAAGAGCTTGTTAACTTTCAAGGTTGTACATTTCCAAATAAATCTCTTAATAAAGTGAGAGGTCGTTTAAAAAGGCTTGCAGAAGAAACTTCTCCATGTTCACTCATGCGCGGGAGCTTAGTAAGAAAGATTCAATCGGCCTGGCGACACTTAAACTCCCTTGCATTATAAAAACCAAGTCCCATCTCATGAAATGGGGTGTGATTAGTTTTCTTCCTTATCCAGCCATCGTTTTCAGAAGCAGTCTAGTAAATAACTCTAATGTGGTATTTGTGATCACAGGACGAGTCTATTCGTTCAACAATGATGGTATCTGCAGTCAACAGGATTACGCTAAACCTTAGCTGAACACGATATCCGTTTATAAACCGTCCACGAAATTTAGTACGCTGTCTCAAATAAACCTCGTGCCGAATA
This sequence comes from Anomotaenia brevis, assembly GCA_030710315.1. Lineage (NCBI taxonomy): Eukaryota > Metazoa > Platyhelminthes > Cestoda > Cyclophyllidea > Dilepididae > Anomotaenia > Anomotaenia brevis. The sequence goes on from JAUOZQ010000029.1 coordinate 605,975, forward strand.
GGGCTAGAGTGCTTTAATCCATCCCGTTATGAAAGTTGGCGTGGAGCCTAAACCAGAGCCTCGAGACCCATTCTACGGTTACTTCAGCAGCTTCTTGTATCAGTGAATTCTTAGAACTTTATAAATGGGAAACCCAGTGGAATCGATTCATGTTTGCGTATGCTAGAGGCTCAATCTGTTCATCAATGAAAACCCACTTAGTACTAGAACTGAACTGGTGGTTGAGCAGTTGGCTGTGTGAGCATGGACTCCTTCCCCTTTACCACTCTCAATAATGAAGATTTGCTGGATCGAGTCCAATGCACTTCTAATTCTGGTAGTGGGAATAAAATCAGTATAACTCACCTCAGACCAAATTTTTTTCAGATTGTGCCATGATATTTTCATTTTAAGGAACCCTAGGATAATTCTAATAACATTACTAAACAGTAAAAGCTGTGTATTTATTTGTTAAAGAAGCTCCAAAAGGAATATTCTCAATGTTTTAGAACCATCTCTAGAGGGATTTTCGAAGATGAATATCTTCTGGAAAATAGATTATTCAAATGCTGTAAATTAATGGTCCGCGTATTGACATAAACTTCAAATGAGTAAGTTAAAAACACTTTTAATATGGAGAGTAATGGCATCTCGAGAGCTTGGCCAAAGGTCACCTCGACCTGCAGTACGCACTGCTGTTTCGGTGAGTCTCTAACGGAGGAGCTTCTTTATCAAATGTCCCCCAGACTGAGAGCCAACACACAGAATTTATAAACTTGAGTTGTTTACTCGATGTCTTAACCAAGTATGCCGTAGATTCTTCTCAAACGCTCAGAAGGACGCCTAGGTGTCAGGAAGAAATACACGTTGCACCACTCGATGACGGTCCAACATTCATTTACTCCTGAACTCTCACCTTACTTCGCATTCTTTATTCACAAATGGAGAATTTATTGCTGATTACTGCAAGGCTTTCCGATTTTTTCCTAGTAGTTAACAAATCACATTTCTAAGCGTGGAAGGTAAAAATCAACGGACATTACAAACGCATGAAATCTTGGTTTCAATGAATCACAAAATGAATTTTTGAATTGTAAGGGTGCATAGAGGGCATCATAACCGAAGATAGAAGAATATTCAGTCAGTGTTTAGAAGACAAACAGAGGAGCTATTTATTAGCATACATACTGCAGTCACGATTCGCTTAAGCGTATTTCCATACTTAAAATTGCTAATTTAAATCAGCACGAGTCACATTTTGAGATCATTCCACACAACGTCAGTTTACACACCTCGGATAGTCATACTACTTCATTGTTAATATTAAATTATAAAATACACTTAGCTCAACCTGTCGTAAACTAAAGTACAAGATCCATAATTATTTATAGAATAGATTCACAAGATCCGAATTCAACCACCTAATGCTCCATTCTTCGAGCCAACTTAAACACATTTGTCACTAGTCAGTACATCTTTTAATGGATCGTCTAATAATCTGCTTCATTAAGCTTAATACTTGAGCACAGAGCAACAACTTGGAGTGTTTAAACAAAAGAGCGGATTGAAGGCTCTCTCATAACCCACTCATTAAATATCCGCCTTCTGCTCCCCTCTCACGTCTATGTCGGCTCCAATCGATCGACAAATATCGCGAGTCAGTTCACTCAGGTGGGTAAACACACGCACACACATTTGCACAACTTGGCCACGAGAACACGAACTTCCAGCAGGAGAGGGGGGTTTTCAGAAGGGGGTTGAGTGAGAGGTGCCATTGCGTGCCATCACCACTTGCACGCAAACCTGAGTGAGTGCGCAGTGCGTGTGTACGGGCTCTGAGTGTTTGTATTTGTGTGCTGACCAATGACAACAAGGGACAGGGTTCAATGGAGAAGTGCGGTTTAAAAGGAACAGAGTTGTGCGATGGTTTCTGCTAATGCAAGGAGACGCGGGTCTGCATGGTGGATGGGTGTACTGGTGGTGGTGAGTCGAGGTCGGTCTTTGAAGATACGGAGGGCTATTTTATGACCATTGAGAAACGAATCCATGTCATGGAGTTGCTCTCTATATTCTCAAGGCCTGAACTACACGACGTTGGTCTAATTTTCCGCTTACCGTTTGCATATTCTCATTTAGTTATAACATGATACTCCCACCACAATCACTTAGTATTATCTGTTTATGCGTAGGCCAACCTCTAAATGATTGGTTGATCTCTTTCTTATTATGCCCCTTTAAACCTCATTGTCATTTTGTAGTAAAATATTAATTTAAATTTCCATGAATATCATTTTAAATTATGTTGAAGGGAGACCAGCAATCAGGTGAGTCAGCTTATGCAATTGGAATTCGCTTTGGAAGACTCCTGGATGACAAATAAGAGGCTCGAATTCAGGTCACTGTTGAGGCCTCGTGAGCCTGTTTCTGGGACGAGATCGAGTTTCAGCCTGTTGCTGTTTCAGAAACGTGCTTGCAGGAGTGTTCTATGAAACTGCGCTTCCCGATTTCGGTTTACCTCTTTGCTACTGCTTCACAAGTGAAGGACTTACTAAACCTACTTTCGTGTAATTTTCCCTTGTAAAATCTTCATCAGATCCTAGAGGAATAGTTAAGGTGAAAGGACTTTTAGGGGTCAAGTACCGAAAGTGGTCAAGTGTGCTTAACGTAAATTCATCTGTTTATAAACATAAAAACATCACATCTCGGTAATTTTTTAATGCCTCAGGTAATGATTACTTGTGGTAGTCGGTATAAATAGAAATTTACGAAAATAATAAAATGCTCTAAACTAGTTATTCACACCAAATTTAATGTGTGATGGGGTTAATTGAAAAATTCCGCAAATTTTATGTTACACGAACCCAGTGACCTGCGGAGTTTATTGTAGACAGCGGTTCTTAAATTTTCTAGGCACTCTTTATGGAAAGAAATTTACTTACAGTCTTGCTTATAAGCAGTACAATGACTAAAAAGCCCTTAATAATGGACGCAAATAGGAAAATAAAAATTGCCAACTAATTCTAGCTCATTGAGGGTAAAGCACACAATCTTACCACACACACACACACCAAGGAAAAATCGTCTTAAAACACCAAAAGCTACAACTCAATAAGACGGACAAAAATTGATATCGGACGATGCTAGAAAAACTGCCATTTATGTAAACGGACCTGCATTTTCACAGGTTGATTAGGAAGAAGGCGTGACAGAACAGACCTGGTAGTGAGCTTAAAAAACAGAGCGATTGAAATCCACGAACTCGTAATCGAGTAATTAAGGAAAAAGAGGGGAAAAGTTCGGAGAATAATAAACGCTTTTGAATTTATGAAGAGATAGGCTCAATGGCCCTGGAATGGCTGAATCTTCTATGGAGGCAGACTCAATGTCCGTTTAGGAGATTCCAAGGTTGCTTAACAGTTTAATTTACAGTGGGTTGAGAAAAACCCAAGCATGCCTCTAATTAAAATAGTAGAGATTTTCAGGACAAATATCCACCAAATAGCAGCAAGTCCACCAATATATCAGGATGTAAAATAAAGCACTGATTCTAAATTTCAGCAAATGTTTGCTACCTGTTTAATGGGGAAATTTTAAGCATTTGGCAGCGAAAGGACTGCTGAAAAGAGGTTCTTATTTTAACGTGTTTATTTCTCGCTTACAAATGTTAAACAAAGAAGTATGTCTCCTAAGACCCACTCATGTCAGATAACTATCGAGGGTATAAAAGAAATATTGGAGCTACTTTTACTCTATAGTTTATACACAGTGATATTAGTCTAGGTGAAGCATTGAGAAATTACAATACATTTTCTGTAAAATTTTCCAATTTCTTCTACTTGCATGTTATAAGTAAACAGCTCAGCCAAATCGCATTGGTGAATCCTTTCTTCTTGTAGTGCTAACGAGCACTTCATTCTTAAAATTGATTCAATTAATCACCATAGGGTGTGATTTGTTTGAAAATGCAGAATCACCTTCGACATCAGATGCAAATTTCAATGTCACAATGAAGAGCATAAAAGATAATTACAGATAATGTTGAAAATGCGAGTAACTCTAAGGCATTTGGAGGGTTGAATAAGGAGGCAACGGAATCCTAAACATCCGATATGGACCATAACGATGACCTACTTTTACAAGCGATGAAATTCATTAAATTTCGTATGCCAGACGAATGAGTCATTTTCCTTCTCCTCCTCCTCCTCCCCAAAGCCGGATTACCATTTTTAATGCGAAAATGAAATAACTTGGGATAGCTCAGTCTTTAAATTCCTTCCCCTTCAATCATCATGATTACTTCAAAAGACCATCTAACCGCGTCCAGTAAATATTAGTTTATGTTGTATCCCGAAGTGATGTATTTATTCACACACATACTTCGTTACATCCTTTAAAAGTTGAAGCACTACTTCACCATTCATATTGGTGATGCCCGCGAGAATAAATCCAACAGAGTGAAAACTTGATCCACCATGAAAGAGAATTACTTGTACCACGATGATTCGCGACGGCCACCATAATAGGGGGAGTTCGCGGTCGGTGCTCTATGCCCCTCAATGAACATTTAGAACACAACGATCTTGGGGCGTCAACTGGAGAATCGAAATCGAGTTTATGAGGCGACTGTGGCTAGAAATATTTAACTACATAACAGCAGATGATCTGATGAAGCTGGCATAGAGGTTAGATGTAGACTTGAAATTGCTGACCACAGTAGTAAAGGCTACTATAAAGAGGGTAGACAATAATGGGGCATATTTTTGGTTTCAGCAGGATTCGCTCCGACCCTCGGTCATACCTCAAGGAAAAGTAAAAAAATAGTTGCCAGGCATACCAATTTTATGGCGACTACATCAATCCCTTAAGTCTCCACCTATTGAATAGTCTGCCTGGTTGGGCGCTCTAGTAGAGAAAAACACAAATAGCCGCAATACCAGATGATCGAAGGTAGAATAAATGCAGTATATGAAGAGACGCTCAGAAATAGTGCAAAATCAGCTTGCTTGCTTGCTTGCTTGCTTGATTCAGGTCCAGGGAGAATAATTAGACTGAAGCTGTAACAGACGCTGCCAATTTCAGTCAATTTGAGTAGAGCACTTGGACAACATTTCAACTTCATTGCTTATTTACACGTTCATGGGACGATATATTTACTAGTAGCCACTGAAAAATGCCTCACTTATCTGACGAGCACCTATGACAAACAGGTAATAAAAACAAGTAAACTTGATTTAAAACAAAATGATAATAAGCAGATCTTTATTTACAACTATTCTTATAGGCAAACAATTTTGCCATCTTATTTTTTTTAAAACTAAGCTAAAGCTAGTAAGCCAGTCAAAACAGTCAGAAAATGACAAGCCAAATGAAGTGTTTACTTTGAAAATTGAACATTTAAATAGTGTTTAGGTAACCCAAGACTTGCAGCGAACTAAATGCTCCCCGTGTGGGCCAACAAATCGTTATTTTCCCTCTCGTTTTACAAATTATTTCAAAGTTTTGATAATTTATTGTAGGTAGTAAATAGAGCTTTTTTCTGAAGGACTTGCATGTGAACATCTCCACTAGCGAAAGAGCACTTTTCATGTTTAAATTTAAGCCTGCTAATTAAAACAAGAGTATACAGATGTGCATGGGAACTGAGTGACTTTTTCTGTTGACATCTCTTCTCCCTAGAATTTTGAGCCTTAGCTGTAGGCGTACACTTTTTTGCTCTCCGCTGTTTACGCACGAAACTAGTTTGATTGCTCTCTACAAAAATGGCGAGAGAACTCTTTGAAGCTTTACTGCTGGTTGTAAAAGTTCGATTTTTTCCCATGCAATTACGGTTAGTAATCAATAGCTTTATTTCGTTGGTACAGTACAAGCAGTGTTCTTTCGACCAGCTTGTTTATGTGACATGCGTTCGTAGTCTAATGATACTGAATAGCTGTATCTTTGGCAAAAAATCCATAGTACTCAGGACATTTAGAATGTTAGTTTGTTCTTTCTATTGGATGACACATCCATATCCACGAGCTCTGAAGCCTAAACTACTTTCGAAATCATCTAGTGCAAGTAAAAAGGTATTACATGTAAAATCGTTACTTCAAATAGCGTTGAATTTCAGCCAATTCTATTTCTTCCAGTTCAGAGTTATTTTAATTGCAGAACAACAGCATAATATCAAGTAATATCTAGGCTCGCTACTCGTATTCGAGCAGCAAAGTTAAAGTGAAATTTTCAGTGGGTACAAGTTTTAAGATTAGCGAAAACGGGAATATTCCGATTAAAATGAATTGCTTGAACTAATTATCTAGCAATCGAAGGTATTGGAGAACCATATTCAGAACTAATCCCAAAATAGAGACAAATTTTCACTCATAAAATCACTAAATGCATTTTATGAGTGAAAATAATCTTTGTTTTTTCTCCATAAAGATGTCGTCGTAGGAGAGCTGAAGTTCTCTTTTAAAGGAACAAAAACTCACAAAGATCCCATTTTGTACCTTTTAAAGATCCCGATCAATCCCCAGACTCCAAAAATGTGGCCGCTCTAAAAAATGACAAAAGTAATATGGGGTCAAGAAATGCTGAGTATGCCTTGATTGTGCTAAAGAACTCCTCGAAATGAGCTTGTAGTGGAATAGGCTAAGCTTAGTTCTTCACAAGATGGATTTACAACCCCCCGGATGGAGAAGAGAAGAGAAGAGGCGTGCGCACAACAACGTTTATTGGGGTACTGTGTGAGTGTGTGTATGTATGTATTTGGCGTGTGGCGTGCGATATTTAAATAAGCTACATCTGATTTCTGCTGAACAGGAGTCGCCTCTTGATTGGTTGATGGAGAGTTGTTCTCGAATGCGATTTGTTGTGGATGGCGCATCCATTTGGGAAGCTTACTTGGTGCAGCCGTACTCCACAAGCTGACACTATCTTTGTAAAAGCTAATGTAGTGAGAAAGAAACTAACCAAGGACTTGCTTTATCATTAAAAGCCGAGAAAAGAACATAAATTACCTATATTACTATTAATTGCCAAGCCAAATGAATACCAGAACGGTTCAAATAAGACACATATGGGCGGAAAATGCGGAGAGTAAGGAAGACTTTTCCTGCGCAAATAACAATGCGCAAAGGACCTATTTGCCAAGTGAGATAACAAGCAGCGGCAGGACTTCGCAACGCCAAATTGTTTGGTTAGTAGGGATGCTCCACGAGACCTATCATGTATGCCTACCTCCAGACCCACCTTCGACCACATTCACTGTGTTACTGCATGTTGGTGGCTAGCAAAAATGGAGGTCCAAAATAGTAAATGGGAGGAGGAAAAAAGTGGACCTCTGCTCTCTTAGATGCGATTAGGGCCAGCTTGTACTTTCTTTGCAAAGGAAAAAAACCACTGAACACACACAGAAAGGAGAGGGTCTTTATCACGGAAAGAGCACGAAGTGTGTCACAGCTGATTGTTTTGTTGGAGTCATGTATCTTGCTCGAAGCTACAGGATTTCTGTCTCGAGCATCACCGAAAGGCTAATTATCTACCATTCAATTAATTTTTGCAACCTGAACAACAAAACCTCATTTGAGACAATTTTAGGGTGTAACAACAAAGTTGGAATTATGCCCTAAACGTTGGCTGAGTTTCGTAAAACTGACGGACACAGCTTTCGATGGATTCTGATAAGGATGGAACGCATCCCCTTGCTGAATGCATGTTGGAATGCTTAAAATATGGTTTAAAGCAACGCAGATTATCTTATGCAAGGAAACTGCTACATTTTCCCAAAGTACATGAAAGAATATTCCAGCTCTCTACCCATTTTGCTGAAAATAATTTGGTTTTCTAAAGAAAACAAAGGGAAAGTTTAAGAACAATCAAAACAACAAGTATTTCCCATCGCCCAAGGGCTTCGAAAGAACGTAGAAGCTTGTTTTTTTCCGCTTGTGCAGCTGTTGAAGCTAATTTTGTGTTCTGCTGAATTCCCTTAAGCAAGTGTTGATAAATACGTGGCAAATAACTTTGATGACTTTAAGAAATAGCTAGAAGTCAGTAGATTGTGCATTCAGCAATCCTCATCGATATCACCCTAGGTACGATTTGAGGCCACTTTGGAGAAAAGACATGGCCTAGACTACAATCATGTACTCGCTCATATTTAACTGGCGAAGCATTGCCAATGCCGAAAATTAGCTTGAAAACGGATGAGGATGCATATCAGCTCAGCATGTACATCTAATTTACTTCAACCCTGTAGTGATCAGACATAAGTGATAGCTCTATCATTGACGCTGGAAATCATTCACGAAATCCTGGTGTAGCCACACGTCTTTTCAGTTATCTCACAACTGACAAAGCAGCAACCGATAAAGGCCTTGCTCTCATCTTTTCAGACCACATGTTTTGTCGAAGCATGAAGAATTGCATACCGTGCACTTTGTCCCTTGTTCATTGAAGTCAACACGAAAGACCCCTATTTGTATATTTCCTTCTCTCTGCCTAGTCATCTAGGGTAGTTGAAGAATACAATCAGTTTTACAGAGGTCTTGAAGCATTAGGGATTCAAAGACAGTCTCTAGTCTTTTTAGTATTGCTCCCTTGGAGTCCTGGGAATCAAGTACCCCTACTGCTTAGAGCCAAACGTCTAGTCTGTCCAACGGAGCTGTCATGTGAGCTACTGCTGTAAGCATTGGCTAGCTCGACCAACTGAGCGGTGTCACAAAGCTTCCGAAGAGTAAAAGTTGAGCCCTCGAAGATTGAAGTCCCATGGCCAATGGAGAGGATATTGCCGTGATCCGTTTTGTCTTGGTTGATAAAAAAATATAAATTCTATGGTCTTTGTGACAAGGGGTTAAGCTTAAACGAATTCACCGCTGGGACCCTAACTGGGTTCGATGGAAACGGAGTGGGAATCTCCAGTGGGGAATTAATTAAGTGTCTTTAGAAAATTTTAGTGATACCCTGACTACTTATCAATCCTTGGAGAACATTAGCCCTCTTCATATCTCTCTTTAGTTGAGACAGTTCAACTTAGGCTGTGGATTTATCGGGTAGCGGGAGGCACCGATGACAATGGAATAAAGAAAGTTAATCCACAAAAACAAGCAGTCTTGTCAGTAGTTCTTTTTTAGAAACTGGAAATCAAAAATTCCATAAATATTGACACGTCTTTGTCTTAAAAAAGAACATTTCCAAAAGCACTATCTCTATCAATCTAGGTTTCAGTTGTTAAATCGAAGAGGATTCTCGTCAACACAAAAATTATACATAAAAGTTCATTTTGATAATTCATGTGCAATCAAATTTACAAATACATTTCAGACATAGCTGGTCCATGTGTTCTTCACAGGATCCTCGGCTCGCTGCCTTCTTTGGGAGCGGCTGTTGCTGCTGCACTTTCTGACGTGTCTCGTCCACAATCTCTTCCCTGTCTGCCTGAAATAGTGGAGATATGTTGTCGCTCACTCAGTGGATCGTCCAAGTAATGCAGGGGCGAACAAAAGAGGTACGCTACATTCGGCATCGCAGAGCTGTTGTGCGGAATCCCACGAGGCAGCTGTCTCATACCGTAATCTGATCTATCAGCACCGTCGCTGAAATAGTGCTCGTCCGTAAATTCTTGTTTATCTGAGTCTAGAAACACATGATATTCCTGTGTTGGCCTAAGATCTCTTGGTTGAATTTGCCTTGAATGGTGATGGTATCAAGAAGCAAAATTAGCAAGTTTCAATTATAGTTATCTAGTTTTATCACAGCTTTATTTTTCGATCGGCAAATGCAAAGAGATGAAAAATTCATCTAAAGAACTGAGTTAGGGGAAGATCACTAAGAGATGAGTGAAATGTGTTCATGAACTTCCGCTATAACCCTATCATGGTAATATAAATTGCAAGTCGTTGGCGAGATTGCGAGAGAGCTACCATAAATTAGCATTGAGCGTCATCTCGGAAAATGTTTCAGTTATCCCAATTAGATTTTGCAGCTGCTCTACCGAACCATGAAACACTACTCAGGTGATTGCATTCTCGCTTAATTTTCTTGTTAAATATTTCAAATCTCATTGAAAAACTTTTTAAAGCCAACGATGTTAATCGGGGAGCCGATTAAATTAGTAAACTATCATTTTAAACGTCAAATGAAAATAATGATCTTTGAACTATAGATTAATGGGCTTACTTAAAATCATTTTAAAACACGTCTTTTGCAAGACTTCTTGAATGGAAATCAGCTTTCACCGATTTTCTGATTTTAACAGTGAAATCTATCAGATGCCGGATTGGGAGCACCGACCGTTTGAGTCGTTTAATTTCAAGTGCCTAACACCCTAAAACAGCTCTTAAATTGCTAGGGGTTAAAGTTATAGAAGGACGTTACGAATTGCCAGACAGTGATTGGTTTATTTCAGTTCGCGGTGTGCATTCAAGCGAGGCATTGATGTGTCTAAACAGCTACCATTTGTGTACATATGAAAGGTCCCCTGGGAAACTGAGGCATGAAGAGGGGCGTCACGCTTCACGTCACCTCAGATTTCCAATTTACGAAGGTCTTAAGCTTTTCGAGGGTGCAGCTAGTCGGCAAGACGATCGAAGTGATCACAGTCCTTTAACAGTTCTAGAACTTGTTGAGTATCTTTTGAAAATAACTTAGTTTTCCGTAGACGGATTTTATTAACTTCAGATGTACGCTACACGGGCAATCGAGACTAATTGAGCTCAAACTATGCATTTTCGTGAAAATTTTGGTGAGCTTAAAAAAATTGAGAGCTAGACAGGATTTTCGGACCCTACTTTACGAGAGAGATGGAATACATGCGTAAACGAACAATCCAATTCATTTTTGAAGTGATTTTTTACAGGAAAAAGAGTACTGGTATTCTTTTATGATTTAATTAATAGTGAAAAAACTCCAAGTTTGCAACATTTCTGAGTGATGATTACACTTCAAAAAGGGACAATGCCTTTTTAACATTCTCCATTAAGATATCGTCATATGGGAAGTTATTAACAGATCTTTTTTCCAATATCTGGTAATATTTTACTTGGAGAAATAAAACTAACTTACGTTTGGTTGGTAGGAGAAAATCTTTGAAAATGGAGATAAAGGCCGACAGTTGCCGTTTGTTAAACTAGAGTGTATCAGTTCATCTTTTTCCCTCTCACAAGCAACTCTCGCAAACAGATGGTTGTTTTCCCAACACCTCTATCGAGACTTCCGATTATTCCTTAGCCGGTTGAGGGGAAAAACAATTCTCTCACTCCCTCCCTTTTCCCTTCCAAACCCTGGAGAATATGTGGACGTATGCAGACCACAGTTGGAAGAGGAGCATTGTGCAACAGCTGCTTCCCTAGTACTTTCCCTAAAATGTCCTCATTGTCTCTTGCTGCACACAAAATGGCATTATTCGATGATTCGCCCGCAAATGGCTTCAAGAAATGGGCGGAAATAGATTCTTTCAGGTTCGTCGACACAGAACAATACTGTGTCCGATAATTAGGTCGCTCATGACGCTATTTTAAAGCCTTTTATTGAAGACTGCCAAATCAGCGATTCTATGTGTAAGATGGGATTTCCCATTCCATTATCTGCCACTCTATCAATGAATTTCGGTTTTATGATCATAAAAAGAGCCTGGTATTTAGCGACATTATGACGATAAAAGTTCAGAAGGCCATTTAGGTAATTACTACAATCCATTATAAATATAGCATGCCTGAAAGCAGTGCAAATAAAAATATTATCTTAAAGAAGGAAGAAATTCCTCGAGAAAGTAGGCTTTTTGGGAGTGGGCCATCTCTGATTAGTGCTGTTATAATTAAGAATGATTTGCAGGCTTATCTGCCCAGGCATCAGCACTTGCTCGTCATCAAACTATCCCCGCTTACACCTACCAGAGAAGAAGAGGAAAGGGGATAATTGACGCCAGTGGCGGCTGTTTGCATGTCACAATCAGTTTGCCGTGGCCAGGAGACGAGACAGCAACAGGGGTGGGACATTATGGGTTGCTGAGCACTTTCCGGGCAAAACAAGTGAATGGCTTAGAAGTGTATATGGCTTTCACCGTAAACCGTTGATTGCTAGATCAAATAGAGCTGATGTTACTATTAGATGCATTGATGGATGCAGGTTTACAGTCCTCTTATCTTTCAACATATATAGACGGCCATTTGGCCAGTCACCATGAAGCTGATGTCTATTAACTAATTTCAGATGTCCTTTGACTTAAGTGTCTGCAATCTGGGAGAAGTGTTAATTTACTGATTAATATTTTATGTATATAAATAAAAAAATCTGATTTTTCGTACCTTCTAGCAAAATATAACATCGAATTTTTCAGATTCATGTTCAATTATTTTATTTTGTATGATTGAAAATGATAAATAATGTTTGGCAACCCAAGCGACAAACTTTGTGCGGCTAAATTAAATCTTTTCCAACCCACTACTATAGAGATTTTTCGTACCAGCCAGTGAATATCCTCAAGGCTGAAATGCATCTTCAAAAGTGGGCACTACCTCATTTGTCAAGGCACAATGGGCCCATTCTCTGGAGCAACTGCTGTCGCAAGGCGTCATGTGTTTCCAAGGAGGCTAGGAGGAGGAGGAGGAGGAGGAGGAGGAGGAGGAGGAGGAGGAGGAGGAGGAGGAGGAGGAGGAGGAGGAGGAGGAGGAGGAGGAGGAGGAGGAGGAGGAGGAGGAGGAGGAGGAGGAGGAGGAGGAGGAGGAGGAGGAGGAGGAGGAGGAGGAGGAGGAGGAGGAGGAGGAGGAGGAGGAGGAGGAGGAGGAGGAGGAGGAGGAGGAGGAGGAGGAGGAGGAGGAGGAGGAGGAGGAGGAGGAGGAGGAGGAGGAGGAGGAGGAGGAGGAGGAGGAGGAGGAGGAGGAGGAGGAGGAGGAGGAGGAGGAGGAGGAGGAGGAGGAGGAGGAGGAGGAGGAGGAGGAGGAGGAGGAGGAGGAGGAGGAGGAGGAGGAGGAGGAGGAGGAGGAGGAGGAGGAGGAGGAGGAGGAGGAGGAGGAGGAGGAGGATATGGTCTGTGGACTAATTACGTGAATTTAGTATGCACACTAACTGCTTTAGTCATGGGTTGTTAATAGGGACAATTAAGGCTCCTGGTGATGTCGCTCCCACAGAAGTGGTCAAAATGGCTTCGGGCCGCATGAAACTGTGATAAGTTAAATGTGATTAATCGAAGGATATTAAGCAACTCAGTTGCAACACTTATGCAATCCTTATACCTGGTTTGTAAGCGGACTTTACTGAAAACAAACTCAGTATATCTTAAAGTATTAGAACAACCTTAGATCTTACCACTTCCCTGTTATGCTTACAGAGCAGCAGTCTACGAATACGGGCCCAATAATGGAACCCAATTCTCCAGGAAATATTCTCGTTAAAAATACTGTATCTAGCCAAGGCAAATATCACATATCAACCAAGCGCCGGTCTTCTTGTTACTTATAACGCTCAAAGGCAAAAATCTCCACTACTGTTCAAATATTATCGCACCTCCATCAGAGGGTATTCGCATTTTGAATGAGAATTTCACTAAAATAATATTTCTTGTCAAGCAGCTCCTTTTGGTAGTTGGGTACCATGCACCTGAGCACAAAACACTTTCATTTGCTAGAAGATAGGACTTAGAGTAATTCTGCCTAACCTCGAAGCAAATCTTTTCTGCGACTGTCACCATAAAAAAGCGTCCCGATTCCTTTCCAAGGGCTTCCGAGAAGGACAGGCTTTAGGAAGTTCCTTCTTGATTTCCTTTTATGCCAATTAAAGTCGCACTCTCTAGCGCGAGAATACCCGCTTCTTTCACTCATTCCTTTGAAAACCGAGGTTAAATCACCTCGCTGTGTTTCCGTGAATCACTATCCACTGCATCCAATTATTTTTAACTAGGGGAGAACTACCCACTAGTTTTCGCAAATTGGAAACAAATTTAAGAGGCAATTAAAAGCACAATTTTAATCCGATGTTGTCTTTCCCAAAGAACAGCTAATATTCTATAGTATTCAAGTATAAACTCTGAAGGAATTTAGCGTAAATTTCACGTTATTATCACTAGAGAATTAGAAAAAATCAAATTTACTTGTAGCCTGCTACAGGAAAGATGATAGGTGCTCTAAATATCATCTTGATAGTATACCACTGGTCTTATGATTAATAACGATGCAATTTTAAATTCGAACGTGAGATTAAGGAATATTGCGCCAATGTTTACCTCACTTTGTTAATTCTTGTTCATTTCAGGTGTCGCTTTTATTGCTGTTACATTGTTAATAATTGGGTAAAAGTTCCGTCCCCGATCACAACTTAATTCATATATTTTTGTGGAAAACATTCAAGTAAGGAATGAGACAAGGAAATGAATGGAATGCTTAATATCCTGACCAACAGTCCTTTCTTTAGCTTCTACTTTTGACTTTCATGTTTTTTCTCGGAAACGATACATTGGTGTGACATCGATGTAAGTATTCATAACTATTGGTTATAAGTACATTTCACCTGGGAAGCTGCTATTGCCTGTAGGTTAACAACCACCATTAGCCCCAAACAGCCACCCAAATTCCGTCTTCACACAATTGATTTTCGTATTTAACGATTCCTGTGAAATGGGACCTCTGTTGGTGATAACGGAATGGAAGCAGCTTCTTCGCACCTCTCTAGAGCATTGGAATTTTAGTACAGGCGGATAAAAGCCTCGAAAAAAGGAGACAGTTCTTATAAATTCTCTCGAGCCTTTTCCTCCGAGAAGTGGCAAAACTGAATAGAAGAATTTAACCCATCAAATTTGTTAACTGAAGGAGAGAAATAGGGATTGGTTACAACAACCTTAAAAAACCAAAAACCTTTGGCGATTGAATTTATTTTTATTAAAAACTGCAGTATGGGTTACGTTGTATAAAGAGACCAGAGTTTTCATTTATACATCATTAAATGTTGAAAAAATTTCGTACCAGGCCTTAACTGAAAAAACCAAATTGTTAAACTCGTCAAAACATTGTCATAATAAAGCTACTAAATTTATGCCGTTATAAGTTAATCTAAATAAAATTAAAAAGCAAAATCACTACCCAGGAAATTACCTTTTCTTAAATCGAGAAATCTCATAATTATCACCAGGGATCTAAGAGGGCTGTCAAAGTCCATTAGCGCTTAAAAAGGCCATGAGTTCATCCGTAAAAATGATTTAAATTAAATGAGATCCTGCGATAGTTGAAAATTGTAATCTTACGGCATACCCATATTTGAGAAGTCTTCTTCGAGGAAGTGTGCCCGGATTGTAGATATCTAGCAAAAATAAAAGATATTTTCGTAGTTTATTCTGTGTCTGCATAAGCCGGCAAACATTTACCATCAAGACACCCTATCGAGACCAAAAGTCTTTAAAGCAATTCTGATGAAAGTAGTCTCATTAATTATCGTCATTATCTGATTCGAAAAAGGGAATTATAGATGATTTATTGTTCTGAAAATGGCATTTAACTCTGTTCTCTCATCTTCAAAGCGGAAAAGGGATGTGACTGAAAAATTTCGTTTCACAAAACGACTGAAAATAGCCGATAAGGGTGTTTATAGCGATGGGTTTTAAGAAATTTAGAAAGCTCTATTATTGAGGTTTTTGTTGAATCGAATCTCAGTTTTGTGTATTGTACCATATCCTACAGTCACCCATCCTGCACTCAATCATGCCATTTTCGAAGAGCTCAGATTTCATAGGAATTTTAAGTGAAGTAATACTCGGGTTGTGTATATATGGATTAGAGAATTTGTATTTTAAAATTTAAATGTGATTGACTACTTGTTAAACAACGAAGCCAAAGCACAAAAAGCACAATCGAAATCGACTTATGACTATCATTTCCTTGATGTAGGTCAATTAAAAGGTTATTTTTAAAAGCTTCTTTTTTGCAATGACACTTCACTTAGGTAGTATTTGCTGCAACTTTAAAGAGCTGAGAATCAACTAATCACTCGAAGTTATGCTACCATTCAATGGATAGAAGTCAATAGCTATTTGAAAATGCAAAACAGTCTGACTAGCTCTCAGAATGCTTCCGAAGAGCACTATCTTCTGTGATCTTTCGACAGGCTACGCGACTTCAAACTGATCCAGTGAATGATGGGGCCTTAAATCTCATTGATTTACTTTTCAATCTTCATCACAAGTAAAGTTGGCATTCCATGAAAGGCAATCTTGATAAATCTACTTTTTAGTCTCCTGAAAGGGGGGGAGATTATCTGTACTATTTTTATCTATTATTTGCTCTGACTGGAACGAGCAATTAGGTCCTAGCCACGTAGCAAATTATCTGATAAGACAAGAGTGAATGCGACAGTATGGCCAGGGTAAACAGTAGACTTCCAGCGGTAAGTTTAGTGACCCCGTTTGAGACCGCGTCATAAATTAGTACTTATCTCCCCACCATCTCGCGTATCTCCACACCTCAAATAAAATATACCCCAGTATCCAAAATCCTATCTGGTAAATTTCGCTACTCGTTCAATCAATATATCTATTATTTAAAACCTAACGTTTTAGAGTTTAGGAAAAAAAATGCTTGGGAAAAAGTGATTGTAGCAGCTCAAGCTATCCTATGAGCAAACAGTTCATTTAAAACTGTTTGCTAATTTCTTATTCCTAACATTTGATTTGTCTTTTGGAGATATAGTTGCTTAGTAGAGATCTAAGTGCTTAGATTGATGCGGAGAGCGGAGTCATTCATATATCTCTGGGTAAGTTTCTTTACCGAAGCGCTCAGTTGAGGCTCCATAAGTCAGCAGCCACAGCATCTTTTCGCATACAACCATCCCCGTCCTGAACGAATTAACTTTTTGCATGTTAAGAGAGGCCTAAGCCTTCAAGAGAGATAGGAAGTAATCTTCTAGACTTGCCATTTTCGTTTAGGAGTCATCATGCTCTTGCATGTTATATGAATTTCGTTTTACAAGGAAAATAGTTAACTGGACTTTTTCGTAAGAAATGGATGAACAAACTTCCATACATCTGTGCCATAGACTCGACTATAGCTAGTACCATCATAAGCAGGGTCTTGAAAACTTGAATGGCGTGAATTTTCTTGCTAATAATTCTGCTTACCCAATGAAAATATATTTGCTTTTAGATCAGACGGGCAAAATCTTGCTTAATACTATTCATTGAGGTGGATCTTGAACAACGATCTTGAGGTTACTGCGAGAAGGAATGTTTTAGGAACTCTCAATTTTAAGTCATCTAAATCTCTTTATTTACGGAGTTTATTCACTTAAATAGTCTCTGATTTGACTAACTAATCCTCTCTTATGCGAAAATCGTCGACTACTCTGAAGGGAAATTCTGTTAATTTCCTTCCTATTAATTCCGTTTAAAGAGCTCAAATTTCACCGGTGATTCCAAGCAGATTTGACCAAAGTGACTTTTTGATCAAGGTGATTCCTATGTTCTTTCATTTTCGTTGAAAAAATTCAAAAAAAGCAAAAGACACATTAAAATCTCCATAACGTTAGTAGCTCCTTCTAAAGTCGCAAGTTGGGTCCATCTTGGGCAGGTGACCGACAATGGAAATTCCATTGTTATACACAACAAGGATGCAATGTCTATGTGAAACTAGAGAGAAACAGACCACCACTGCCTTATGAAAAGAATTTGCAACAACAGAAGCGGTTCGTGCCTCATTGAGATCGTCTTTGGGGAAGACTGATGTTCCTCTTCCGTTTAATAACTACTAGATTTTAAAAATTCCCACTAGCACGTAGTCTAATATGGTAAAGATACTGCATGGTAAAAATTCATTACGTCCTGCACTATACTGCAAGAGAAATGTTTGAACTCTTTTGAAAGCAGGAAAAGAACCGTAGGGTTCCACTGTTCGCCCGCACTGCCTCAGAGAGGTGGTGAAAAGTAATTTCCTGAGCAGTCATTCAGTCGGTAGTTTATTGTGACACCTTCTAAGAAATGGAAGGGGAGGGCAATGGTTTTTCAACACCTCTCGTTCTCCATCTCCTTTTATTCTCATCCTCCTCCTCCTCCTCATACTCCCATCTTGCTTCTTCCTGCTCAGATGCACCCCCAGGAATCTTTTTCTGAGTCGGTAGGGTTGTCTTCCTACGTGGAGCAAAAACAAACAACCCCCCGAAACCTGACTCCTCCGTTTGGAAATCGAAGGAAACGCTGCTATTGTGTTGCTGCGATGGCAACCGGATGTAGAGTGTTGTACAGAATACGTGTCTCTTTATATTATTGAATTGTGACCTGGTTTTGTCAATGTCCTAAATAAGTGTCGAAGAAGCTAAAGTAGTTGTTTCTCGGAGGATTCTGAGAGCAAACCCAACAAGGGTTTACTGATTAGCATATTTCAAGCTAAATGAACTTTTATGATTATAGAAAGCTCCAAATTTGCCCTCTACTTTGGTTTTTATGGTACCATAATATCGGTACCTTTTTGTCCTATTGAGTGGAGGATAGTTAATCGAAACCCTCATTCAACTGTCTCCCCTTACACCGTGACTTTGTTGCAAAAGTGCACCAAAAGAGAGAGTAGGGCGCTTTCGCTTTCTTAGCTCAAATGAAATAGCAATTTCGTCCGAATTCACCCCTCCTCCACCTGCTTTCTTCGGATCGATACAGGAGGCATTAAAACAGGAATAACCACTCATGCCTTATGGTAAAAGCAAGTCCATGCAAAGCTACCTCTCCTCTTCTCAGGTCGTATGCATTACTCATTCCAGCGATTTACTCATTCCCTTCGCTTAATTACCGACTTGAGGGACATCGAAGGTTTGAAAACACTTGCAGTCTATTATTGGCATAGACAGTACAAAAGGGGGTAGTTGGGTGTTTGTATGTGGATGACGTGTCGCGGAAGCAAGCTAGCGCGGTTAACATGGGCTAAGGGGGACAAAAATGCATGTCTATCACAACCACAACACGAACAGACCTGGGGAACAGGTAGGTTGGAGGAGATGTGATTAGAGAACAGCAGGACAGGGGTTGGGAGGCGGCAGCAGCAGGGCAGTCTCATGCATAAGGCGGGCAAAAGGTACTCACGTCTGCCCCACTTCTTCGCTCCTCTGCTGGTGACATCAGCACCAGGTCCTCCTGTTTTAGCGAGGAGTCACTTCTTGACTGCCAGTCCCAGGCCACTGGGGGAATAACATGCACATCGTTCTGCTGGTGTTGCTGATGTTGCAATTTCAGATCTGTAACATTTCTAAAAGTGTTCTTATCCATGGCAGTTCGATTGGGAATGAGGATCGCGCGGTCCTTGGTATGGTTTCCAAGAATATGGACATTTTGAGCATAGTATGCTAATTGTAAATCTGGGTGGATGTAGCCGTCACAACCTTGCATTACGTTCGGTTTGAGTACAACTGAAGAGATCGGTGTCAAGGAAGAATATGTGGCTACGTTATCAGTGGCTTCCTTCGCTGTTCTAAGTGCATCAGACTTCGCTTTGTAGTAAATATTTCCCGTGGTGTCATCTGGGGGTATGAAGTGGTTCTTCAGTTGCTCACTGTCGCTCAGCATTTGGGAATGCGGAGAAAAGCTTAGTATGGAGCCGTCACTGGTACATAGCCACTGCTCCTGTTGCTTTGATGCAGGTACTCGAATTTCCTTTAGGCATGTCCCTCCGCCGCGGTGTACCTGGTTGGTGAAAAGGAGAGAGCCCCTGTTCCCGTTTGCTTGATTCAACCTTGTCTGTTTCTTCCAATAGCGGAGATAACCAACAAGCCCCAGAGTTGCTATAAGGAGTAGAAAAACTAAGCCAAGTGCAAAAAGAACCATCAAGTCTCCGGCGACTCGGGGTTTTTGTTTGACTCGGGCCCCGGATCCGGCTTTACGACTGCTCAGAGGATTCGCAATCGTGGTTGAGCTCGATTCCTTTGAGATTTGAAGATCTACATTGGCCTCTGGTTTGGCATTCACTCGTGAAACAGGTACATTACTCCCCTGCAACGCAGATCGTGATGGAGAATCATCCACGAGAACAAAGAATGTTATTGAGCTAGACCGTGGAGGAATCCCTGCATCGGTTACCTGGACCTTGAAGACGTGCACACCCTTGTCCTCTGCTCGCATATCACGAGTTAGAAAGACTATGCCCGTAGTTGGTTCAATGTCGAGAAATTCTGAAACTAGCGGTGACTCGTTTACCCTTTTGGTATCATTTTGACCGCTGTAATTGGTCGATTGCAGGTTTGAAATACCTTTCGTCAACTCAAAGATGTGTGGATTCTCCGAAGGGTCCTTGTCATTTGCATTGATGGTAAGCAACTCGAAATTTTTCTTCTCTCTTTGAGAAAGGTAGAAAGTTTTATTCTGCTTTTGCGGGAATATGATTATAGGATTATTGTCGTTCTCATTCTCAACAATGACCTCAACTGTAGCAGTTACTGTTCCAGATCTAGATCGACCCTGCTCTCCAGATCCATCAGTAGCAAGAAGAGTGAACTTGAAGCTGTGTTCGACTTCTCTATCGAGGGGTCTCGTAGTGTTCAAAATGAATCGTGCCATTGCATAGGCACCTTTTTCATCACCCCCATGAAATGGGCTTTGCCAGATTGTAAATGGCAATGGGCCATAAGTCTGCATTCCAAAGTTGAGTTTAATCTCACCTTCATCCTTATCAGTGACAAGAATTTCACCGATAGCATAGCCAGCTGGTAGATTCTCCATCACGTGAAACTGATACACCGATCTATGAAACTGCGGTCCATTATCATTCTCATCTCGAACGGCTATTTTCAGCTCTTGCATAGCTGATTTCCGAGGAAAGCCATTGTCTGAAACCTTAACCCTGAGAGTAACACTCGATAACGGTGGATCGTAGGCCTCTCGATCGATTTCTACCCGTGTCGTGATATCTCCAGTCTTTTCGTTGATTTGGAACAAGCTTAGTGGGTTCACAGCTCCAGATCTGGAGTCTTCAGGTACGAAACTGAAAGAAATGCGTCCATTTTCACCCTCGTCTAAATCAGTGGCATTCAGGCGTGTAACAAGACTTCCAACCGGTGCATTCTCATATATGAACAGAGATACTTCTTTCTCCATTGCCTTCACCCCATGTACGAAGTCTATAGGACGCCTCCAGTTAATCTGAGGCTCGTTGTCATTTTTATCCCTAATTCGGATGTTAACAAATGTACTGGACGTCTTTGGCGGTCGACCCAAGTCCGTGCAGATTATCTTGACCTGGCGATAAGCCCCACCACTTTCTGCGTCTTCGCGATCTAGGGGCTCTCTTGTGAGCAATCGGTATTGTACACGACCGTTCTCACGACGAATCTCATCCAACTGGAACGGTGAGTTGGTTGAGTTCAATGAAGTGGTTGATGTAGTTACGGGCCAAAGTATGGAGCCTTGGGAGTTTGATTTAGTGACCGGCTGCTGACTACACTTCACTTGTCCACTCAACCCAGCGTCTCGGTCGGTTGCTTGGATGCTAGCGATGAACTGAGGTGGAGTTGCATTTTCATCGATCTCCGCATACTTGGTTGTCATGGGTGGTGATATGTTGGGGTCGGAGGATATAAAATCCACCTCTATTTCCGGCGCCTCGTCATTGGTGTCTATGACAGAAATGACAACTTGAGCGGTAGCTGTGTGAATACTGGAAGAAGTCTGAGATGTGGGAATGTGAAGCGCACTTCCACGTAGATTATCCTCTGGCATATCAGTTGCTATTACCCGGAATGAGTATTCAGCCTGTAGCTCATAGTCAAGCGGTTTTCGAAGGAAGAGAAACCCTTTGTGGGGATTTAGAGTGAAATACTCCTGCACTTGCTTTCCTGTGCTTGGTTCAAAGAAGTAGCCGACTTTGGAGTGCGCTGGTCCGTCTAGATCATCAGCTATTAGTTTCAATATCGGCTCCTTGATCCATTTGCTTTCGGGAACTGTGACAGTATATGTAACCATCCAATTACTTAGTCGAGTTTTCGACCGGTCTGATGAATAAGACGTTCCCTGGGGTCTAAATATTGGTCCATTATCATTTATGTCTTCTACGTAAATGTAGACCTGGAGAATATCTTTCCTACTGCCAATTGGGGCCAAATCATTTTCATCCGATCCGTCTAACGCCCTAATTTTAAAGGAAAACTTCCACTTTGTTTCGTGATCAAGTGGCTTTTGGAGTTTGAGGTAGAGACCGGTGATCTTACTGATGGGCGATGTCGGGGGAGATCCTTCTGAGTACAGATAGCCATCCACCTCTCCAGTGATCGCTTCAGTTACGATTGCCCACTCAGTAGGCATTTCTGGTTCCGCTACATAGGCACTAACAGCGTAGTGTCTAGCGTCAGGGTCTCTCGCTAGAGGAAGCGGAAACCTAGAACCCACTTCCGTTGATTCTGGTACTGAGAGATTGATGAATCCAGGGTCTGGGAATTCCGGGGTATGATCATTTCGATCGACGATGAACACTTTTACGTCAATGAAGTGGGGAACTCCAAGGGTGTCCTTCGACTGAGCAGTTACCTGAAAGGTCAGGGTGCATTCTGAGTTGTCGTGTTCTGGACACATGAGCTCTCTATCGATTACCGTAGCAGAGTAGAGTTCTCCTGTGTCGCTATCTATCCGGAAAAGCTGACCAGGCATTTTGTGTGGACGGAGGATTTGGAACTGCCACTGCTGGGTGTGTAGGCCCCCAGCAGTGCTGGTTGATGGGAATGTTATTGAGGATCCGAGTGGAGCTTGCACTTTGCCAACCAAGTGATCCTTTGGCGTATCATCGGTGAGTAGAAACTCGTTTGGAAGGTTTCCAAAAGCCACAAAATCGGTTGCACAATTGAAGTTCATGATCAGAGATATGGTTAGGCTCAGTAGCCATATCTCCTGGCTCATTGCGGAGGATGGAGAAGTGCTGAAATATAAATTGGAAGGAAAGATAAATTTGACTTCTAAATATTGCATTAATAAGATGTTCGGGCATACTAGGCCATTAATATAAGAATAAAGGACGTTTGCTCTCGGTTATATTGCTTTGCAAGAACATTAACATTAGAATTTTTAAATCATTCATTGAAGTAAAAGTTGTGAATTGGTATTGATCAATATTACATTAAGTTTACTTCTGTTAATAGACACAAACTGTATTAATTGATTTGGGATTACCGCGAATTAATTGCAGTATAGTTGATTTAGTGAGAAAGCGAATAGCCAATATCATGATGAAACGATAGATTAGTTGTACAAATATCTTATCCCTGCCATTTGCCACGATGCAAGTGTTCCCATACGAACACTACTAAGACCAGTCAAATGATGTGATTTTAAATAATTGAACACGCTTTCCTAAAATCTGAGATATTGCGTTTTCTCTTTGGTAGGAATGGAAAGATAAACTGTTTAAATTTACAGAAAACCTCAACACTTTCGGTAACTTCGATTTTAAGGGTCTTATTTTTGCCCAAGGCTCTAAAGTTATTTACTTACTTTGTTTATCTGAGCTCACAAAGCCTAGATTGCAGTTTTGCATGCACTAATGAGTTTCTACTCGGACATCTCCAGAGGCAATTGTGTGCACTGACCAGGGAAAATAAACCAGATTTAATCAGCCATGCACTACCACCAGGAGGCAGAGAGGGTTTGTGTGCTGGAATTGGTCCTTTTATGGCCTATTTTTCTAGATTTCGCGTCGATAACAACCACGAGTGTCCACCATAAATTGGTTTACGTTTTCGTAAATAGTCCAGTCCGCAATGGGTAAAAAGTACACTTCTGACATGCCGAAAGATATTTAATTTGCACCTGGATAACATGTCTTCCCCAAAACCGTTAGCACTGTAATTATTGCGCCCATAGGATGCCATTAGTCTCTAGGGCCTATGTGCTTATTTCAGCGAGAAAAAGCGGGTTTGTTTTTTTCCGATAGCTTAGACTTGATGTTTAGGGATATTAGATATTTGCTCAATTCGTTGCAATAACATACCTTTGTTTTATGAATAATTTCATTGTTAATAAAACAAATATTCAAACGAATTAGCTGTGCAAATGGTATTTGGACTAAAATGGTGTCACTATATGCTTCTGCTTTCTTCGAAAGTCGTGTGGAAGACAATGGAAGCTCATTTCCGGAAAATGGATCTTCAGCCTAGTAAGAGCTGTGCATAATAAATTACTGCTTTTTCACCAACCCAGATATTTCTCATGATGGCTAAAAACACAGGAAAAGTTGGACTTGTGCGTGTGAGAGAGCGAATTAAGGGCACGGTGCACGGCAACGCACATCATCAGGGGGTAATCGCAACTCGAAGTCAGTTGGAGCGGTAAAACAGTCAGTGCCCGACTCTGACAAAATAGTAGCGCCAATTCGCACTTGCAATCTCAGTCTCTCTCTTTCCTCTACACTCCTCACCTCTTCTCTTCTTTTTCGAATAGACTAGAGCGCGAATTCTACCCTCCGAAACCAGTTCAGGTTTCACAGAGTAGATACTAGTTGGCTGGCATATTAGAGTCAATGTAATGGAAACAATCCTGTATAAACTTGAAGAGAGCAACATAGCATTTTGATTACTCTGACACTGAAAAAAAGTGTCTTAGGACTTGCGTGATAGCTGCAGAAAGACCTTAGTAGTACCACCGAAGTGTAAAATCAGCTTGCTCTAGGTTGTTCCGGATTGGGGTGAATTGAGACGCTAACGATGGCGGTAACTTTAGTAGGGGATTTAACATTGATGGATTTCCTTGATTATCAAATTCTGCCTAAATAAATTAAATCATTTAGTAACATATCATTTTTCCTAGTGAGACTGTAAAATTATTGCGACCACCCTGTGGAGAGACTCGGTGAATTTTTAATACCTGGAGTTGGCTCCAAGATCTCTGAATTTTACTTCAAATAGCGAAATTAATAATAGAATAAGCCAGACAGTGATCTGGCATTGACAAGCGGTATCAGCAACTCAACCGTTTTCTGTGTTTACAGAATTGAGGCCGGAATAGGATAAAATCAACTTATCCCATAGCTCCCTCCTCTAGAGTTAACGGATGACACATTGCATTGGTGGTTTTGCTATGAATGAGGAGAGATAGTATCGCACACCTCGGACGTGGAGCAGAAGACCCTGGTTTTATGGTTTGCGGGTTAGAGATTGGGGAGGAGAATACGCATTCAGATATGGGCTAATCGCTTCACCTAATTGATGGGCCAGATGAAATCAATCCCAGGAAAAATGCAGTATTACCCTTCCCGAAAATCACGCGCTCAAAAATAGATTAAAACTGACCTATTGTGCGTCTAATCACGATTCTCAATAGTGTAGATGAAAACCTATCACCGAAAGTATAGGCTTTTCTGGGATACTAAATTACGAGCACTAGATTTTGTATATATAGATTCATCTATAACCTTAACTGCTGCATACATCAAGCTGTAAGTTTTGCAGTAAAGCAAAAAATAAAGAATCTAAGTTTAATGTAGCTCTCCGGAAAAATCTCCTACTATCCAACTAGTATCATTTTACCTGAAGTCGAAGCTGTGTATGAAGTAGCTAAAATGAATTCTGGTTTGAAGGAAATGAATGTGTGCTTAGCGTGTTTAGAGTTCTTTATTTACATTTTCTCCTTTTAGATGAATTGTTGTTCTAACTATGGATTAGGTTAAGTTTCCTGTGTGTCTTTATAACCTATTAAGATCTTGACATCGAAGTCAGAATATAAAGAATTCTCTTGCTGAGACCCTCGAGTTGTAACTTTATAGTATCTCAGGACTGAGAGGAGGTTTAGACTTGATGTGATTGATTTTTGTTGCTATTAACCATCTTGTGTGGCAGACTTAGCTCTCCGAAGAAACGTGTCTATCTTCCAGTGCGGTAGGTGGTTGTTTATGGGAAAGCACAGCGCGCTCCTGCGTCTGCCATGTTCTCAGATATATTAACGTAAAATTGTTTAACAAAAAAGGTCTCTTGAAATAAGTAAAAGGGTACCATTATGTCATAAAACACAAATGGATCGATTACAACATTTAGGCTTCATTAACTGATCAGAAGTGAACATCTTGATGATACAATGATGAGGGACTTAGAAGACCCATTTCGCCCATCTTAAGACCAGGGCCTTTTACAAAACTGACAATATCTCAGCTTGAATATCTAGTAGCTAAAACGTTCTCTACTGAAATGGGGATTCTGTGATGCATTAGTAAATCTCATGGCAATTTCTCCTCGAGAATTTTTGAGCTTTCCTATCTATCTATTCTCATTCACTTGAGATTCCACCTCAACTCTTCCAGGTGTCATACCAATTGAAGGGGTGCCGAAGCACCAGATAAAAACACGATGGGATGAAAGTGACTCCTTCTTTCTATTCCCATAGTAGGGGTCCATAAATCGAATAATTGAGATTTCCAAGCCTTCGGTGTCTACCAGCTGGTCCACGCATCCATGCTTTTTCTGCTGATGAGATAACATGAACGAATACTAACAGAGCCACTGGTTCAGTTTTTATTTCAATGCCGCTTCTGTTGTTACTTCTGCATTCCTATTTTCCTTTCATCTGGTACCATCTTCAGGTATATCATGTTCTGGGCAAAGCACATCCATTTACTACGTCGGCGCATACTCAAGAAAATATGGTTCTACAATTTCTCAAAAAAAATTGCATTATACATGTATGTGTGCGGTGCATCTTCGATGCAGTCCAGAGCTGGGTTATTATTACGATTATTATTATTTAAATCTGTTACATTCACTCAGCTTGTAAGACTTTTGAGCGTGTAGGGTTTCACCTCAGCAGCTGCACGGAGGAATAAATAAGCGGTGAAAGAGATGTGTCCCAATTTAATGGAATTCACAGCTCACCTAAATGACTGCAATCAAGCCCAGTGGGTCTCACACAGAATCATTCTAGATAATACGGTATGGAATCAAAATTCCTCATGAATAGATATTGTGCAGAACGTGAACGTGTTGCAAAATTGTAAGAAACATTACTTGATTCCCATCTTTAAAGTTGATAGACATGTGCTAGTAAACTCTGTTAAAGTAACATAAATTGCCTACAAAGTTACCCGCTTTTAATTGAACATGTTTTTCAATGACGGATCAATTGAAAGACCATTACAGATGGTCTTTTTATGAAAAATTTGTAGAAAACAGACATGGTCAATAGAGAACTTTTTAACGGAAGCTGTTCCTTGCATTTTAAATCCCAAGCAAGCCGCTACTGAGAGGGAGCTTTATACTTTGTGTGGGACTGTTGAGTTTGCTAGTCCAATTATCCCCATGAAATACAGATAATCGTTTGGGCGTTGTCTCATTAGATGCACTCTCTTTCTCCTTTCTATAGTCGAATTAAAAGGCAATTGTTTAAGACAAAAAAGCGAAAAAATTGCCAACTGACCAGGTGGGTAGTTTTTTGCCTTTAAATACGTCGGATTTAGAAAGAGGAGAATTGAAAAATTGAAAGGGGAAGAGAACTGAACACAACCCTCTGTAAATCGGACCCTACCTCCACCAGCCCCCATTCTCTCCACTCCCATCAACTCTGCTTAATAACACGATGCGCTCTCAATGTGGCCTTCCCTGTAATTACGCTCGTCGCTCTGCCCCATGGGTTTAAACGCACCAAACTGCGCTTTGGGAGCTTGTGTGGGCACCTTCAAATTACAAGACATGTAGTTCTCTTATGAGAATTTCTCTGCATTTCATACCGCATTTCATACTCTGCAAGCACGAGTAGAACCGAAACACCTGTTGAGCGATGGATTAAATCTCAACGTTCACTCAGTGAATGACTAATTCATGGAATCGCTACCACGAAACGAAACAATTCAAACCTCTGGGATTTTAGGAATTTCCCATGTCTTAAATCTCTGAATCTGTAATAAATTTTGAATTTTTTGATGCCAAACTGCATAAAATGATCAAACTGGAAATTCATTTTCGCTTATTTAAGGCCTGTTTTGGCTAAAGCTTTGACCTTTCGAGAAATTATTCATCATCTTAGCCAAGTTGTGAGTATTTGTATGTCTGATGTGCACTTTCCTAATGGTTTTTTTGCATAATTGGCTATAACACTAAAGAAGGTCAATAAAGAAAAGACCTGCAAAGATTTACTACGCATAATTTAATATGACCGTTACAACGTCACATGGATAATATGAGGCCTTAGAAGGACATTTCACATTTTTTTCGGAAAGGCCTGTCTTTCAACTTGTCAAATAGCTCCCACCTTTTTCAGAAACCTCATATTGATGGACTCGTGTGTGGGAGTTGGAAGGTGGTGGATTGTTTTGCAGTTTCGGCAGAACAATAAGGCTATTGTCCCTAGCCACCTATAATTCCACTGCTTTTGTTGGGCACTGAAGTCATTCGGAAGTTGCAGGCTCTCAAAATTCACAAGGTTTTTATAATTACGGCTTTAGTAATTCCGACTTGGGTCAATCATAGGCAGTTGTTAAATTTGCCTATAACCACTACTTAAACGTCTGGAAATGGCTGGATTGATCTAGCCGCGTAGCCAAAAACTATTCATCAGCTGTATTGCAGGGAGGATGTCCAGAGGGAGTCAGGAAATATGCTATAAATTGTTTCAGATATCGCGTTATATTCATAGTCGTCGATTCCTGGCTACAACCATATAGTCTGAGTTTAAATATTTGCCATAGAACGGCTGGGTGAGTTTCACACTCGAAGCATCCTCTGACCGTGGTAGGGAAGATAGTCTACACGCATTGCAACCCATTCGCTGTAGTGATTTTGGTGGATTTAAGAATTCGAGGCGGCAAGTTTCAGAGAGAGTGTCAGTAATAAAACTACTCCTGGATATAAAAATTTATATTTTCGAAACTGCCTCTGTACTCTCGTGCTTTGTGGAAACCCAGTCTTTCCATTGGATACTTCCTACTCTTTTGATTTTACTAACCTCACTCTCTGGGTTCACGAACAAACACCAGACTCACATTTTCAAAAAATTAAAGGAAAAGGTCAGGGATGTTGCTATTTTTTATGGAAATTCGAAAGTTAAATAATGTAGAAACAAAGCATTTTAACTTACTTTAAAACTAGAAAGTTGAGAAAGTTCGAGCTTATTCGTTCAAAATTCAAGTTTTTGAATTTTCTTTAGTGGTGACATTCCATTTCAATCAAATATGCCTATTCAGAAATTGAAGTCACACTGAAAACCAGGGCTACTTTCTTCAACTGAATTTCAATAAGAAAAATGTCCCAAGCATTCACGGAAATTTGGCAAAGGCAGTTGAGATTCACGTCAAGGAACTCTAAAAATAAGTTTTCTTACTATTAGGCGTCTCTTTGTCTACTGCTTTCGTCCTGTTGAAGGGCGACTTAATTACATGTTGTCGGAATGGGACAACATGGGACAACACATTCGATGTAATAAAGTGCAATGCTTCTACACTACCAAGACTGGATGACAGTGCTTAACAAGTCAGCTCTAAAAGAGGGGAAAGAAAGTGCTCATGAAACGGATGCCAGTGTGTGTGCTTTTTTAGAAATTCGAGGAGAAACTCGTAAAACTGCCTCGTGACTAACGCCCGCCTCGTCTCTGGTCCACTCCTTCTGTCTGTCTTTTTTTCACAATTCGACACTTAACGGCATTAAAGCTCTCTCTCCCCTTACACCGTTCGAGTCACTCAGCAGCGCTTTACTGCTTCAACATCCGGTGATTTGCTAGTGATAAATGGTCAGATGCATTTACGGTACTAAAAACTAGCAATGGCGTTCCTGATTCTCATGCTTTATTCGTTCGTGTACAGTAACCTCCTTTTCATTTGATATCCTCCAATCGCTTGTTAATAAGCACCCCAAAATCCCCATGGTTTATTTGAAATGGATGCGACTAGTCAGTCTGATATTTTTAATCTATCTCTTTATTGAAAATAATACCTCGAAATTACAAATGTTATGTTTAGATATCCTCGTCCTATTCTCCTTATTAATGCTGTCTTATTTGTCACAGTATCTCATTGGTAGAACTTCGTAACAATTCGCAAGTAACCACCAATGCACAATTGAAGATTTATTTGCAGTTCTTTTGCTGTACTACCAACTGGCTTCATCATATTCGGAATAACGATGTCTCTTGTCGTCCACCCTTTTACATTCTTTTTACTTTGTTCTTACAACTACCACCTGTTCATATCTTCAACTACAGGTGACCGAGATTCGAGACTGGGGTGTCGAGTCGAGGGGCAGACATGGGCAAGCTCGTCCTGTCTAGATTTACAAAGCCTGAACTGTCATCTCTCTTTCTCCCACACCGACGACCATGCAGCTCTCAAGATTCTCATCTTTAGGCACTTCCTCTTAAGGCCTCAACAGTACATTCCTTGGTGTCTGCAATGATGAATTCACAGCTCTTCAACTTCTCTAAGATGCTCTCATGAATAGGTAAAGGAGTACTCTCTTTAGATTTTCCGCTTCGCTACCCCTTTCCTGTGAGCACTGTCCGTAACACCAGTATTAATTTTTTTAACTCTTCTTAATTGTATAATTAAAACACTGAGTTGTTGCTTGGATTCAGGTACTCGGGTATCCTTACGATTATTCAGAGTTAAGGTCCAAACTGTTATACGTATATTATATCTATTCGATTGCTTAAATATTTCTTCGCCAATGCTAATGAGATCTATAAGATAATACCTGGGTTGTAAATATCACTTTAGTATCAACATTTATACATTTTAAGGATAAAAGATGACTATACTCACGTGAAAGAGATATTTAGAAGAAGACGGAGCCCAATCAACTAAATAATAATTCCCTTTGAACGTTTCAAGTTAACACGTTTGTGTTCGTCATGGGGAACCGAGTCTTTGCTGTGAAGTGTGTATGACTGTGTGAATGGGAGCCCTGACTGTCTTCTCCGTTCAGCTGTCTTCCAACCTGCTGGGCATCCCAGCCAATCACAGACGAGCGCACGTCCGCAACTGGAGAGCGTGCGCTCTCTCCCAACTGTCGCCATAGTCATGAATGCCCCCTTGCACACAAACAAGTGTTGTCATCGTTTTCTCTTGAGGGGAGGGAATCCTGTGGCCACTCCTAACGACCCTCCCATCTACATGTTTCAATAACCGTTTACATCGATCCAATGGTTCATTACTAGATCCGGGCGTAATCTTGTGCATTGCTCCTTCATTGAGTGATTCACTAGGCCTTTTAAAACATGTAGATAGGTCGGAAGAACCATTAGCGATTTCTTCTTAAGTTCTTATAGCTTTTTCTGTTTGATAAACAGAAATATTAATTGACTAGAAAATTTTTCTCTGGTTTTGATAGTCGAGGCATATCGTAATCGTAGAGCTCAGATACTAGAGGCCACTAAAGGTTGTAGTGACTGCAGTTGAAAAAATGGTCTGTAATTTAGCTAGAGGCTTTGAATTTTGTGTTCACACTGGTAATTAAAGACGATTAGGGGGTCAGTGGTGGTTAATTACCTCTGGACAAGCAACGATGTCTCTCCCTTCCCCTAAAGCATCTTAAATGCGAAAATATGCATTTAATGAAATATTAATCATATTGGCGCAAATGCAGGATTTTCGAGATAAATTTGTTAGTTTTCCATGAAGTAAGTGAAAGTGATTTTTACTAAAAATCCAATGGATTTAAAATAAATTAGATGGACAAGGAAATTACACAGTTGCATGGAGTTTTACTCAAAACAACCGTTTCAGCACGATCGGGAACAAGCTGGAGGAGAGTCTCCTCAACAAGCCACTTTGACTCTGTCGTCAATCAATTGGCCTTTCGTAGTACTAGCAGCAGCACGGCGATTAGCGTCTCTCATGACGACGGAGCTCAATCATGCATCGCAGTAGTAGCCCGACGGAGGCAAAACATGCGAAGGAATGGTAGTCGTAAAAATCGCAAGACTGCAACCATTTTTAATCTTTTCCATGAGGTGCTGCTCGTCATGCGTATCTCAACTACAGCTGCCAATGATTCCATGAAGGAGTTAGTCCGCTGTACTACTGCAATCAGATCTTCTGCAGTAAGGCAAATTTCTTTTCGGTATCCATTTCATTCTTCCAGTTAGTGGAGCGGGATTGTTTATGAAGTGCTCAGTGAGTAGCATTAAGTAGCTGACGTATACTCAACCCTATTTTGGTGTAAGAATCCACTCTCTTCAAGGAATTAGGTGGGTTCTAGCCACTATCCATGCTCTTCTTTGTCATCACTTACGGGAATGAAGAAGGTAAGTTTGAGCTTTTAAAGGAAGTGTGTGCAAAAACCTTTAAAACACCAAAACATCCAAATAG
This sequence comes from Anomotaenia brevis, assembly GCA_030710315.1. Lineage (NCBI taxonomy): Eukaryota > Metazoa > Platyhelminthes > Cestoda > Cyclophyllidea > Dilepididae > Anomotaenia > Anomotaenia brevis. Next base: position 638,146 of record JAUOZQ010000029.1, read on the forward strand.
TTTTTTGGCAATTTATCGCTGTGCAAAACGAAGTCTTGGGTATTTTGAGGATAAATAATGGGTGCCAAAATAAAAGCAAAGAGAATCTTAAGATTAAATATTTGGGTCCCCTAATAGCATGAATAGATGTTAGTTTCCTTCAAAACAATGACGACTTCTAATTCCCGCTTCGATCCCCCACTAAGTCCACGCAATTTGCATTTTCCAATCCTTGTATTTGAATACCATTCAAGCTACCCCGAAGCCAATCACCACACATTCGATTGTACGTTAAGTTACTATGGCAACGCCACTTTTTGTATTCTGGGGATAACTACATCTACAAGTGATGACTTGGTAGCATCCCTTTTGGCGTCGGCTATTGTCTTTGTGAAGAAAGTGCGGGAGAGTGCTTGGGTTTGTGGAAGGGTTGGCGGTTAAGTTCTGCTATCTCGATTTTTTGTGGGTTCCCTAGACACCTCTAGTTGATTCTGTGGGTGCACACTCTAATCAAGAGAAAACCTGCCAAATGTCAAATTAGCCTTGTAACTTCCACCTAGTCATTGTTCCTAATTAGCAGTCATTCTAAAAATGCGCTTTTATCTTCGGGACGTAAAGTAGTTCCTTATCTTTATGGTGATTTTGGTTGCAGATGCTTCTCCATAGGGTGGGATGCCAAATAGTAAGTTTAAAAGTAACAATGCACGGAGAATTCTAATAGCATGACAATGATTATAACAATTGCTGAGGGCACTTTTCAAGGTTTTTAAATATTCTATTGTATTTGTACCACCTTCAGGTCCTTTGTTGTATGTTTGGTTGCATGATTTCAATATCTGAATTGACGGAAGTCTTTTGGCAATTCCTTCTTATCTCATCCCCGATCTTTCAGTTTTTTTCAAAAATCGAGGGAATATTTAAGTTAAAATAGAGCTTCGTTACATTTCGGTAGACTATTTGCTCCTGTAATTTGCAAGTGAAACCACTAAAAATATGGGTCAGTATTTTTATTGATATTTGAACTCCAAGAAATATAAGTTTCCCTTTCACCATCTTCGAGGATGAAGTTCGCTTATTTTCACAATTGATTCTGCATTTTCATCCCGAAGTCCTTTGCTTCTTGCCAATATCACCCGGCTACCACTTGCAGAGTGTTCCCAATGAATCCGACAGTTCTTTCTGTCGAAAATATTTGGTAAGTGTAAAATCTAATCGATTTTAAAGACGCTCAATAGATTAGGTTATTACGCCATTGTCAACGAGTTTTGTCGTAAAGAACGCAACCATTAGCTTTTACTTCAGCCTCAAACCGACTCAGCGCAAAAGAAGCTGGAGCAAGATGCTTTTACACTTTAAATTTATTATTGTTGATTAATTGGGCTTTCGTAGTGCTGCTGGCAGTACGGCGATTGTAGTCTCTCTCTCTCTCTATACTCCAGCACTTAACTAATAGTTGAGGTCTGTGGGGGTCTCAGCAGAGGCCAAGGCTAGGGACTGGTTGGGTTGTACAAAATGTCTCACCACAGGCCTGTTTCACTTTTCCCTGCCGCTATGTATATGGCTCCCTATTGCTGCCACCTACTTCCACTATCCAGAGCTTTTAAATGCAGTAGATGTCATCTAGTTCTACCACTTTGTCCTGCCCATTTTCCAGGAGGAAATCTGATTTACTAAAGCAATCAGATCGTCAATTATTCCATCCGCCAGAACTTCATAGGGGAGCATTGAGAGGCGACCGACCGAAATTGCCTTATTCATTTGATGGCATCACAATACAAGTTATTCTCTTTTTTTATGAATCGGGTGGTGGTCCCAGTCATTCATTCTCCTGGTTGTCATCACCTGTGTGGGTGGTAAAGAAGGGTTGCAAGTTTCAAAGCATCACCTTTAACTCACTAAAAATTACTAAATATTCATCACTGAACTTATTTATTTCTATTTCGTCTTTTAATTGAGAACCTTATTGGGGATTTCATTAGCTCCTGGATTCATGTATCCGTTGCTGGCAGAAATTTATTTTGGTTTCTTTCCCCTCAGTCCTGCTATCTAATAGATTTAAAAGGTGATGAAATAGAGCTTTTAATATTTTGTCCTTGGTATTAAAAATAGAGTGAAAATTCAAATGCCATCGCCTGCCATCCGCCTTGTAAGTGAGAAAATATTCTCTTCTTGCCAAACTCTCTAACCCATATTTCACCACTTATGGGTGCATGAGGTTGCCTGCTTTCTCTCCCACTCCTCATCAAGTGTTAGTAATTGGATTTCGAAAAAAAAAACGAAGATTGAGTTGAGAGAAAAAACCAAAAAGATTCGGGAGTTCGCGTAACTCCATATAACTTCTCTAATTTCCTGCTTGCATTTCATACGGGAAACTTTACTTCAGATTAGCTAAACTCAAGCAAACGATATTGTCACCTGCCTGTGCCCTTATCTGTCTTGCAAGTTTCGGAAATTGGGCAAAAAAGGCCCGAAACCAATGTACCCATTGCGGGACTGCCAGTAACACTTATATGAATAAAGACAGTGAAGTGTTTTGAGGCCGAAGACTGACGTTCAACGAAAGTCGCAATATAGATGAATGATATTAGATTTACTGAGGTTCAATCAAAGCAGCAAAGGACGGAGGACTACAGGAGGAGTAAGGCCACAGTAGTCATGAGCCTGAAGCTGAGTTTTCACATTAGCAACCAAAACCCGTATACAGTGGGTAAATGTTCTACTGCATAGGGCTACTGCACATCCTTCAAATAGCCATTTAAATAGGACTTCTGCATTCATTATACTCTATTAATGCTTCAGATAGGCCTTCATTTTGTGATCTGAATTCGTTGGATTCCTTATTATTTGTTAAACATCATTGTGCGAGTGCTTATCATGCAGCAAGTAAACCGAGGATTTTGAATTTCTTATATAACTATATTTGCGATATTCGTGTCATCAGCGTTAGCTTCTTGAGTACTAAATTAGCACCCCTAGCTAATTTAGAAATTTTTTTACAACAAAAACTTCTAGCCCACAGTTTGCCTTTACAAAATGACGGGTATTTAAGGAGCGAAAAATGACTAAAAAGCTTATTTTTATCTTAGAGTTTCTTAACCCAACAGGGGGAAAAATTAACCGAAACATATTCGAGTGTTTTTCCCCTTTATCGCCTTCACTGGTACCCTTTCAGTGTCCTTTGCTTCAGTTTTTGTTATTTATTTTGATTTATTGTCCCGGTAATGTAATTGCACTCAAAAGGGTACCATTCCGAACTCCGAATTAGCTTGAAAGAAAAATGACATTTGCTAGTCTCTTTCTAGGTGACACAAAAAGTGAGTTTTTGCGCAGTGATGAGAGTCAATTGTTTTCTGCTACAGTAAATCGTCATATATTCCGAAAGGATGGAATTTCCGATAGGAAGAACATAATTTTACTTTGTGGTCTTCGACGGATTTTGGCAAAATGATTGCAGCGGATTTCCAGCAATTGATGATATACGATCCAGAGGGCATTGATGGAAATCTCACTGTCGTACACATTTGATGCGACTTAACGTATAAGAAATCTTTAGAACTCAAGACATTAACATTTTTCGTCACGCGATGTACAATGCAGCCCGTTACAGGAAATCACTGCGTTTTCATAATGATTTTAGCTAAGCTCCCCATTGTTTGCCTCTTCGCGTACTTTTTACTATTGGAGCAAATTAAAGGCAAAACCTCGCATTTGTAAGCCACTTGGGCAGACAAAGTGGACGAAAATCCTGCAACGATTTACAAGGGGTCATATGGATGAAGGACTTTAAAACAGCTGTTTGTTTTTCTTGCTTTATAAATTCCACCAGGTACTACTTTTAAAATAACATTATTAACCAATTACGACCACCCGGATGTTCAAAAGGGTGTATATGAAACGACTACCAGTCTTGTGATTAAATGCTCGGAAATTGATGCATTGTTTAAAGTATTTTATTCATTAATACTTTGTGTTGCATTGATTCAATTGTCATCTAGAGAATTTTAGAGAGAAATGTCATGATATTCTTAGGGATCTTTCGCATTTTTGAATAGTTACAAGCCTCCAATGAGATTTTTTAAATTAATTCAAAAATTGGATCAACTAGCTAAAAGGAACTGTGTTCTTTAATGGCCTTTTTCAGATTGTTAAGGCAATTTCGACGTACACGGCCGATTCCTATTTGATACCTATTGGCACTTTCTATTCTTTCGTATGAATGGGGATGCATGAGTGAGGACAGACGGTTTACTAGTGCTGACAGTAGCGAAGCCTGAAAATCCCCAGTAGCTAATGGCCCCCATTTAGGTGCGTTCTCTCTTCATCAAAATACCACAACCATGTGTACCAACCTTTGCTTGTGGGCAACCGAGAATTTTGTGTTGATAGCAAATGAAGCCGATCGTCACGAATTAATCAACTCGGAAATCGACCAATTTGGGATGAGCTCATCTGTCGTCGTAGGAGGCCGCGATGTTTTCATCCAATCAAGCGCTCGAAATTCGTTTAAATAATCAAATGCCCCAAATTTTAGTGTTGTTTTCATAGAATTAGAATGAAAACATATTTCGAAAGTGAGTTAGATGACATTAAAATTAAGGTCTATTTAAAATAAGAACCAAGTACTGTTTAAGGTAGTTATTTTCAATGCTAAATTCAGATCGAATTAGTACTTATTTGAATAAGGTTAAATAAAAATGCAATTTATTTGTATCTTTTTGGAAACTGAAGAGATCTAAGGTGGTTTACAAGGGAGGCAGTTGCAGGATCCTGATGGAGTAGTTGGACTTAACGAGCTCCATTTTGATTATATACAAATCGTCAAAGACACCAAAAGTTCGGCCTTTGATTTCAAACGGAGCTCCTCTCAACTCAAAAATTAATCAACTCTGTCACAGTAGAAAAAGGCATCTTGTGTAAAACACATATCTGACTTTGTGCCTCATCAGTTAGATGGTGCAGAGCAGATAAATATTCCATTCCCTTCCAAAGGAGTAGATTTAGCCATAAAACAGACTAGTATTCCATATTCTAGTTTGGTACCTTCAACTAATTTTAAAAAATGACCCCCTTTAGACACAAACTGGTGACAACACATATGGTAATGACTCAGAAAGCCATGTAGCTGTATCATTGGAATCTTTCTTGTTAAAATAGAATGACTTTCGACAAACCCGGTACGTTTTCTGACTAACTGTTAAAATCAAATAGCGAACATGTAGGGCTGACACGGTTTCTTTAGTGTGTTAGTTTGCGTGAAGTCAATCTGAAGCACGAAAAATAGGAAGAAGGGTAGGTGGTGGTGGTGGTGGTGGTGGTGGTGGTGGTGGTGGTGGTGGTGGTGGTGGTGGTGGTGGTGGTGGTGGTGGGTGGTGGTGGTGGTGGTGGTGGTGGTGGTGGTGGTGGTGGTGGTGGTGGTGGTGGTGGTGGTGGTGGTGGTGGTGGTGGTGGTGGTGGTGGTGGTGGTGGTGGTGAAGGGTAGAATTTTTCAAGATTGATGGGTCGTGTCTGTCACTGTAGCGCGCGAAAGCACACACTCGTCCTGAGCTACGTTCACTTTTTCAGTCTTCGAAACGAGCGTGTGAAATGAGTGTTTATTCATTCAATTAAACCCCTCACTCCTCACATGTTGGGGGACTTCACACGATAAGCACGGCAACTTCATGGCCAAGATTTTGTTCTTTTTCAACTTTAAATTTGATGGATTCTTCACAAGTTACATGTACTTGTTTTTAATCACGCATTCAATTAATCGAGTAATAATATTTGTACCTGATTATTATTAAATATTTAATCCTACTATTTCTTTAATTCAAGTGCTTTAATTAACTTTTTCGCCAATTAAAATGCATAAATTTTGTAAAATTATTTCTTTTATTTTGCGGTAGGGCTTTCAGCACTTCCATCATCGAAAACACTTTCGAAATTTCTTCATCCAAAATACTTCCCAACACTGCGTTCAGTGATTACTACACAGTCTCGGAGTTGAAGTCCTTTCAATTCACTTACTTATATCTATTTTGATTAGCATGGTGTCTGTGTATCAGCTCTAAGCAGCAAGGCCAACAAATCGACTTATTGTGTCTAATTTTATTAATATTATTATCATACAAAAAATGTGGATGATGATCCGGTTCACAGGTTGCGCCTTTTATTCACTAGCAAATATGCTGTGTTGTTATGGTCTTGTTTCTCATTTTAGACCCTCTTTATAACGTCTTTAACAGTACTTTATGTTTTCAGGGAAATTTAACAGCAACTCCAGGGACGAACTTATCCAACTTATGTCCAATCACGTCCCTACCTGGGATCCTGGAGAGTACCTGCTTTTCCACCAAATCACCTTTGCAACTTTGGAATCTTGTTTTTGCTCTCAGGATGGGCGGTAGAGACCACTATCATATTTATCATATCATATTTATTGAGAAATATCGACCATATCTGACGGTCCAATTAGTTGGAATGAATTTTCATAACTCGTCAATTAACCCCGTTAAATAAATTCCTTTTTATTTCCACTCACTCCATTTTTCAAGGCTCCTTTGGTGACGTTCTCCTAGCGATTAACTGCAATCCCTAATGAGATTTGAGGTAGTCTTCTAAAGTGCCCACATAGACCACTTACTCACCTGGCCTATTCCATTCTAAAAGACAGCCCCTTCTACCCTCTCAAAGTATTGTTTGCTTTGGGCGGTCTTTTCCGTCGTCATTTCTCATAGCCCAATCTAATAAAAAGCTCCCCTAGCGCAACTCCACACCGTTTGTGTCGAGGAGAGGGAAGGCGCAGAGCTTCGTACAGCTTCTTGACAAAACACACCTGCTCGTTCCCACAAACATCCCCCACCCCAGCGAATCTTGTCTTCTCGCGTCTTTGGGACAAGGCGTAAGCAAACAAATTACCGAATTTGACGGGAGACCATTACAAACACAGCTGGTAGTGAAGCTTGGGATTCGCCTTGGGATTAGTACTCAAATTCAAGCCCTAAAATATCTTGAACAATTCTTGCATTATTTTGGCACAGTGAATTCACTGTACCAAACATTCCTGGAGCATTCCTCAGGATGTATACACAAAGCCTTAGAGTTTGCTTATGATAAAAACCTGTCAATCATATTTCAGCAAAAAAAGAAGTTGAGTTATCATTCCGATAACTGGGAGAAGGAAAGAGTAGTGGAGACCGCATCGTTGCGGACAGGAAAGAGCGATGCGCTCGCTGCATGTAGACATTCAATGGTTGAAGGACTAAATGATTCGTGAACACCTACATGACCGCTTGGTCACCGATTTCTTCCTATTTATGCTCGTCTTTTCTATAATACACCAGGACGTGTTCAACACAAAGATTTGCAAGTCCGAACCCACATATCCTTGGTTGGGTTTGTGTGTGCCCGGTGTTCTTCGCGCTCGTCCCCATCAGTCCGCAGAGTGCGTGTCCAGCACTCACACGGTATAGTAGCGCTGATCTCAACTCAGAACTCTGGTTGGAATGGAAAAATTCTAGAGACCTGGGAGTTGAGTTATGTCCAACCAAAATGATCGATTTGGTGCCACAGATTGAACTGAGTTGATGATGTTTAGAAAAGAAAATCCAAATAGGCTTCGTCTGTGCCAAAAGTATAATTAAAAGCTAAAAAGTTACGGTAGGCGGTCATCAAGCCGTGAATTTAAGCCTAAACAACCCTATTTCTACAAGTTTTCCCTTTCGAAAACCCATGGTTCGCTGGACTTTAGTATTGAAAGGCCTCTATGATAAATTTAAAATCTCCTTCTAATAACATGACGTTTACCCTTCATCGGTAAATTTACTCGCAAGTGGGTTCGTTGAGACGTGTACATTCTTCGCATCAATTCGAAGGTGAAATGATGTTTAAAATTTTTTGCCCTTTATACCAATAACCATTTGTTTTGTCCAGCCATTTCATAGGTGGATTTTTTGCCTTCTTCCAGTTCATTAAACAGATCTTATCGCTGCTTATGAGCTTCGGGTTGCGGACCATCAAAATATGGAGTGCGCAGCATCAGCCCGATGGGGCAGATCAATAACTCCGATAGGGCGCGCTGACACATTAGTCCGCCATTCCTATCAACCGTAATCTGTAGAAAACACCTCTCCTAATGGATTCCCCTAATCAAACTACTCGTAAATGTTTCTAGCCCAACGTAATCGTAATGTTACGTTCTAGTACTAGTAATAGTACCTTCAGCGCTTCATTTGCCAATGCTATGACGACCCCTAAGGCTTGAAATGGCTTCCATCGAAAATGATTATGCCCAACCTATCTTCTTAACTCATTCATATTAATACTCAAATGGCCATCTGTTCTCTGCCCCCGCTCCGGAGGAGTCTCCTTTGTAGGTAGTCTTTTTAAAGTGACCTTCAGTTACTTCTCCTATGTCTAGTAATTGAATAGCCGCGTCTATTACTAGACATCCATTTAGCAAAACAAAGTAGTTAATTGCTCCTTGTGCGCTAGTGTACATAGATACACACACGAAAATAGGTTGATTATGGAAGAATTCCTTCAATCATTCTCAAAACCAATTAGCTGCTAAAGCTCACCTGCAGGGCGCTTTTTCCAGCTCTACCGAAATGTTCCCTCCATGCCCGAGCACTGAGCGTACGTTAAGAATGGAGCAGGAGAAATGAAGCCTTGTAAAAGAGACATCTGTACCCAATGAAGCTTCTAAATTAGGGCCTGCCTCCTTCACGAGTCACTGGTGTCACTAGGCGGTCTCTCATTATATACTCAATTCCTGTACACTTCCAAGGCCTGTCCCCCCGCCCTCCCCAATCGTAAAGGCTCTTCAAAATGCCTGCATAGGTGGTGCTGAACTGTCGTCTGTGATGCCACTAAAGACTAACTCAAAGGAGCTGGAAGAGGGAGTGTTCCCAAGTGGCATCAAACCAAATCTTTTAAATCATCATTGTAACTTCTGCTTAGCATTGGCTTTTAAATTCATTTGTTTGTAACTTACATAATCCAAGTAGACGTTGTTATTATAAATGAAGGTACAGTTTAAAAACATCAATTAAAAGCTCACCAATGCAATTTTCGGTCGAAAATAGTGCCTTCGTGTTTCCTTTTCGGAGTACACATCGTTGTTTCTACCCAATGGATTACATGTATACCCCAGAATAAGTGCAGTGTACCGAACTACCGGCTTCTGAACACTGCTCAGAAAAAATTTTAAAATAACTGCTACTTGTAAGGCTTAAGGCTGGCCACTCGTTTGCACAAACATCATAAAAACTTTTCAATTTTTTGAAGGTGGCTGTAATTAGGCACTTGTCCTATTTCCACATCGATATCATGCGTCAGACATCATTATGGATTTTGGCCAGCATTCTTGGCTGTACAGGCAATTAAACCAATTCCCCTATCCCTCTCCACTGCCCTCGTTCCAACGAGTATCCTGGTGGCCACCGAGTGATGCTTCGGCGCCAGTTTTGGAGATGCTGGATAATCATTGAAGCCCAGTCCGGCTTATTTGGTGGGTGGGGAGGGGATTAGTAGAAGAGGAAGAGGAAACTCACAGCCTAGTCCCTGTCCCCCTCCCTTCTCATTACCTCCGTCGCCTAACCGACTTCCCATCTCTAATTAAAATATACTCATTCACTTCAATTCCTCTCCTGTACTAATTAAACTCCGGGGGCAAAACATAAATGTAACATCCAGTTAAACTCGTAATACAGGCTTTCCCGATTGCATATTGTTAATGGGCTTCCAAATTTGTGAACATTAAATTAAATCGGTACCCAAGCTTTGTTAGCACGCTTGGTTACTCTAAAGTGATTATCACTTTAAAGCCTTCCAAATACTTTCCAAGTAAGAGAAGACCGAGACTGAACGTATTAACTTGTGTTGGAAGGAATGACTAACACGTTACGAAGGATGTCTTGCTTGCACGCCGTTGTACGAAGTTGTGTACACTAATTATCGCGACGGCACAAATTGCGACTAAGCGTTCTGTGATTGGTTCGTTCATGACCTTGTCTTTACATCAGCGCAACGCGTGAAAACCACAACTCTACTAGAGAAACGCCTTTTGAGGTGATAATGAGGGTGCGATAATGATGGTGGAATAATGTTTCTTCACCATTAATGATAAAGCCTTTAGATGCTAAGAAGCGATTTAGATTACTCAAATACCAACGTGATAGTAAGTAATTAAGGGTCATGGCCAAAGCTAGAGGGATATAGATCTTTAATCTGTGCCTTTGAAATTGCAGTTAAACTTTTACCTTTATCGGAATCATCAATTCCTTCACCATGTTAGACGCTTTAAACCGTGGTAAATCACAACATTCATAAATTTTGTTTTGGTTTACATAATGTAAAACAATTATTATTTGACTTTGTACCAAGTTTAATTAGAATAACGCCATCATACAAAACACCCATTCACCATTTAAAAGCATATATAAAATTTTATTATTTCATTAAAATAACTTTATTTACAGAATTGGGAAATTTGACTGTGGAGTTTGTTAACAACGATTAAGGGAACAGGCGCCACTTTTCGTAATAGCGTGCATTACACTATGGCTGAGCAGGTAGGCTGTATTTACTATTCTAAGTTCCGAATTTTAGGTGGAGCGAGCTTTTCAAAAGCAAAAACTTCTTGGTAAGAAAGGAACACGTTACTACAAATCCATTGGCTTGGGTTATAAGACACCTAAGGAGGCTATTTTCGGTACTTATATCGACAAGAAGTGTCCCTTCACAAGCGATGTTACTATTCGTGGTCGTATCCTGACCGGTACTGTCATCAAGATGAAGATGAATCGTACCATAGTTATCCGTCGTAATTACATGAAGTACGTGAAGAAATACAAAAGATTCGAAAAACGGCATAAGAATCTCTCTGTTCACATGTCTCCTTGCTTCCGTGATGTCCAGATCGGCGATACCGTCACCGTCGGCGAATGCAGACCTCTTAGTAAGACCGTTTCCTTCAACGTCATCAAGGTGTCGAAATCCAGCGGTTACAAGTCTAAGAAGGGCTTTTCAAGGTTCTAAAACAGTTGTCAATAAACGTGGATGTTGTGTGTACTTTGCGTTATACACTCAAAGGGATTTTCCGGATTCAGAGTGCTTGTTTCCGCTGTTGTGTTTCCTATTTGGGTGGAGTTGCTTACACTATTTCTGGTATCCTAGCTGTAAAGCTGGTGAGCAACGTCAGGACCCAAGGTTCTCTTTTTTCATGACTGCTCAGTTCACTTAGGTGACTTAGCCCGTGGGTGATCTTACTAAGTCTATGGGCTTCATTGGTTGTTGGGTTCTAAGTGCTTGTACCATCCTACCGAATTTCCCCCAAGACGGCGTTGTGTGGGGCTCGTGTGTCGTTCTTGCAGTGGTCGGTGCGTTTCGGTGGGAAGGAGGGGCGTTGGTACAGTCCACAGGCTGGGTCCCTGCTGTCATAGCTTTAAGTCCTAGAAACTTTTCCCTTCTGGTGTTTTACTCCTACTGAATAAGTGGCCCTTGATCTGCGGCAAAGGCGACAGTTTCGCGAGCCTTTGCGCACAAGGCACTCTGTCATCCAAAGCGAGTCGGGAACCAGTACACTAAATGCTCACCTCTGCCCCCCACAACTAGTGTTGAGTTTAACATGTGCAGTTGCCCGATCAAAACCATGGCTTCAGATGAGGTGTATTCACACGCTACTTGGTACCTATTCAGTAGTTTGTCATTTGAGGCACTGAATTTGGAATGTTTTAAGACATTTATTTGGACTGATGAAATGTGTGGGAGCATAATGAGACTCGGTAAATATAGGTAAGTGCTGGTTATGCAGGCTAAAGATTGCGGTACATCTCGACGATCAGCTGATCTAATACTGAGCGATTGTGTTTGGTATCCGTCCCCTCAGTCATGAGACGGGGGACACGCTGGGAAGGAGTCTCTGGGATCTGGGCAGAGTTAAGTTTGTGGAGACGGTTATCTGAAGTATTGGGAAGAAGAGGGTTCTGGGCATACAGAGGGCAGTACTTGATGGTGTGGGCAAAGTCACCAGTAGCGGAGCACCGCGGGCAGACGAAACGACGTAGAACCGGACACGTGACACGCCCCAGTCTATCCTTCACCTGCAAATTAACCAAAGTGAACTCAAACTCGAACCTCTCCAGTCATTGATAAAAAAGAAACTAACCTTATGGCTACTGTACATCTCAAAAGTCTCATTGTTATTCCGACAAAAAACACAAAGATCGATATTTGCTTCACTGAGTCTTCGGATGAGTTGTTGCAGCTGGCCAAGGAAGTTCGTAAGGTCCATTAACAAAGGGGTGGCCAAAGGAACACCCTGGTCGTGGTGTAGCGTTAGTCTGGAAAGACGGAAGTCGGGAGACCATGGTAAGCATCGATTTTTGCCGACGGACTTTAGTCAGTCACCCCCTCCCCAATGAGACTCAAATACCTCCCCTCAACAAACGATTACCCCGAGCTCCACCACCCACACCTTCGTGTGCACTAGCACAACACTTCCCACATTAGACCGCAATGGAGACGTGACTATTGTGCAGTGGTACGCCAATATGCGCGTCGATAAATTCAGTGCAAACGTCGGACATTTAAAAAGTTAGGTACGAGCAGAACAGCGTAGAGGGACCTACGCGACATCCGCCTCAGAATTCTTTGCGGGGCTGGATGAAATGAGCTGCAATAGCACCAGTGAGTTGAATAAGGAGTCACAGATAAACCCTAGAACCAGCAAAAGCTGCTAAGAGGTAGGGTTTACAGAAGATTAAAGCCAAACCTTATAATCCCCATCTAACTTGCCGTCAAACTGCTACCACATTTCGAAAATATTTGTCATAATTTTAGTGAATTGGAAACAGATTTTTCGGTAGAAACTTACCACAAAAGTTTTTAAAAGCCCAAGAAACCCCATTCCAGAAAACTTAAGTTAAGAGATAATGAATACGGGTAATCACCGTGGCAATACACTTTGACATCCCAAGCATCTTGATTGACTGCTTTAGTAATGAAATATACCAAAACAATACAGTCCAGCCCAAAGGCAACCTCACAAAAAGGTCTCTTGGTACTTTAGCTTGGAGTGGACCCAGGTAGTCACAACTGCCTAGCCTTTTTCTCCAATGCATTTAGTCCATTTTACCACCACCCTCTCTCCCCCCGTGGATTTTGTAAAGAGACCCACCACAGCAAGTTAGACAATTGAAATACTGTGTATTTTTTATAGGATCCTCGCTCGAGGAGTACTGCATAACAAGATAAATAAAAGTGATAAAATTGTATTCACAGTGGCTTTATAGAAGGATAAGAGCTTCTAGTCACATAAACTCAACAAGTTCCTTCTTCAACTTGATCACGATTTAAAAAAACAACTTACAGATCACGCCAACGGTTGATTTGCTCCATAGCCAACGAGAATCTCTCCGCATTACTTCGACTAGCTGAAGTAAAAAGTTAAAATACACATTTTAGTGGGCACATCGTACAGAAAGCCTAATAGGAGTGCTTACCCTGAGCCCAATTGACGTCAGTTAGCCACGAAGAAGACACATTAGAGACGGGACTCATGGTACGAGAAGATGAGAAAGGAGAGTTCCAGCGATGTGGAGAGCCGGCACACATCACTGGCGAATGAGGCCTAGACGTTTACTAGGGTCTACCTTCGATCGAATAGCCAATTATTGGCCAGTACGAAAGGAGTTTGTGCGCGCGTGCAACCAGACACCGGGAATCCAATCGCCTTCCAAATCGATCGATGACCACCCCCTTATTGAGACAGTGCGGTTTGTCTGGTGTTCTCTGGCTCGCTTGCATCCTCTGGTTCGACAAGTTGTAGAGCGTTTTTTTCACTTAACTAGTTGAGTGTAGATGTACATGGTTTTTTGGATCTTATAAAGCTTAGTGTCTGGAATAAAGGTCTTTGTGAAAATGTCACTTTTATTAATGGCTTGGGATAATAAACTCATTTTGCGCTACTTTAAAGCAATTCAAAATTAGGTTTGTCTTCAGTAGGTATAGAGTAGAAACCGATGATGAACGCAACGGAATTAAACCATGGGAATGGGCTGAAAAATGTCTATTTGCTTTTACCATGATAATCGGTGCATTATTAGCAATTTGAGCAACTTATATTGGTTTCTTTTTTCGGATTGTATGCAGCGCTTCGCAAAACTCAGTTCACAATCATTGTATGAACAGGTAAGATGGACCGTACGCTAACAGTGAGTTACTGTTCAGTGCTTTCAGAAAGAATAAGGGAATAAATTGATGATTGAATATCTTAAGGCGTTATTCATGCTGGTGTAAACAGTTTCTTCGGACAAAAAGACAATTAGTTGAAATGACAAGTCGAGAATTGTTTTTGACAATGTCGTTAACTTCTTGAACAGCTCACAGCTAATGAAAGATTTCACATACTCATTGGCGTGAAACACAAGCTTTTTTGGCTGGATACTTAATCAACATAGCACATTACACTTTGGCAAATAGAAATACTCAAATCGCATCGTATGATTAATCGTTGCAACCCAGTGTTGGATATGGAAGATATCGGTGACGCACTGAATACATCGGTACGGTTCAATAAACATATTCTGCGTGGTTTCGAAATTCCGCACCCTTCATTTTTACAGATTGAGACCATGATGTACTCTAGAGATCATTTTGTTGTTATCAGAAGCCTTCCAGCTATTATAAGCTGGTACTCAATTGCTTATAAGTAGCAATAAGCCACTTCAAGTAAAAATAATTGTATATTTTATTTTTATATAATTTGCTGAAAACATCCAAAAAGAGCTAGGGCAGACAGTTAAATAAAAAATGTTTCTGTTTATCAATGGCGACGCGTGCTTTTAATACACATTTGATGACCAATTGCATTGAGGTTAGATATTTTGACCTGTGAAATCATGCTTTTCAGGCACTGCCTAACGGTTTTAAGTAAATTGACTCGACTTCTCTTAATAACACGTTACAAACATCTCTGGGTAACATAAAGTCTGATTTAATTCGTTTTAGCCTACATTAGATGATAAACTTCGTTTACACATTGAACGAAAATGGGGTGTTGAAAATAAAAAACGCGATTCATCAGCTACGAAAGAGGTAGGGACAGTAAATTCAAATAAATCGCTTAATTTTTTCAGAAAAATGGCATGTTTATACTGGCTATGATCCCTTACCCTTCTGGAAAATTGCACATGGGTCACCTTCGTGTGTACACGGTGACAGATGTACTGGCAAGGTACTATAAATTGCTAGGCCATGAAGTCATATATTCAATGGGATGGGACGCATTTGGCCTGCCCGCTGAAAATGCAGCCATAGACAGATGCGTCCATCCCGACGACTGGACCCGCAAGTTAGTTTCAATTTTTTTTTCAAACTTCTGTTTGACCATTTATTGCACTCGCTAGCCTTTTAGAAATATTCACACGATGCGGGAGCAACTAATTACAGACATGCATTTATCCTTCGATTGGGATCGCGAATTCGCTACGTGTAATGTTGACTACTATAAATGGACTCAGTGGCTATTTGTTAAACTCTTCAAAGCCGGACTCGCGTATAGAAGACTAGCTGAAGTCAACTGGGATCCAGTTGATCAAACTGTTCTTGCGAACGAGTTGGTTGACACTGAAGGCAGATCCTGGCGATCTGGAGCCCGCGTAGAGAAGCGGGCCATGCGGCAGTGGTATTTTCGAACTTTGGCATATTCAGAAGTGAGTTCTCTTAGCCTCTGATGGGATATCCATGGGCCGTTAGCTCAAACCCAATTTGATTGTAGTCACTGAAAGACGGTCTCGGTGAAGTAAAGGGTCAACAGTGGCGCGATGTCATTCAAATGCAGGAGGGATGGATAGGTTCCAACGAGGACTTCGCTCTCGAATTCGACCTCAAGTTTCATTCTCCAGGCCAAGATCTCCAGGGCGAGCGTCTTCCCGTATTCACGAAGAATCCCGGCATTGCTGCTGCTGCTGCTGTTAGCTTCATATCGGTTGGCCCTCAGAGCATATTTTGGAACGAAAAATTTCGACTCGTGAGTAGCCTTTTCCTTTGTCTTGATTCGCATCAAATCTCCCAGCTGACTTATTACTTAGTGAAATTCACTTTGCTATTAGTCAGGGATACATCGCAAAGCTTTACAAGCTGCATATGACTTATTGATGCTTATACTATACAGATGTAGGACAGTTTCAACGGAAATGAGAAAGAAATGTCGTTGGTAACTGTAAAATTTACTATTCTTGCTAGGCTTTCAAAAAACATGAAATCTATACTACTCTCAAAGATTATGGGAAATAACCACCAGTGGCAGTGCTCATTCCAGCCTCGATTCTGTGGAAGCCAGAATGAGGCTGGAGCAAGCAGATATCTCGATCTCCCCGGGAAGTTTCTCCCAAAATTCTGCCTTTATTTTGTAGTAATGGCACGGTGGCAATCAGTCTTTCTCAACCCAGCACCCCCTGGTGTTCATAATAGTCGATCTGCGGGTTAAAGTTCCGGGAGTTCATCGGAGGTCAAATATTAGAGGACGGGCGCAGTCGCGAAAATCGGCTGGCAACCATTTTTGACTTTTCCCTGAGCTTTGGCCAAGGTGGGCCGAATGCCGTTGCCATACGTATGGCTACCTTCCTTATTTAGTGCCCAACTACAGTGGACGTCAGCAATTCCACGTGGAGGACATCTTAATTCACGCTAAAAATTCCTTTAGCGCTTTTTACCTCGCAGTCTCCGAATTGGTTCTGTAGTGTTCTTGGGGGTCCATCGTGCAACAGACGTAATCTTCGTGTTGCATGCCTGATGGGAATTAGCATCACTGTGTACGTGGGTGGAGGGGGGGGGAATTCTCCTCAATGTCATCTTTTAGAGAAAGAGTCGTATTGTATGTAAAACCCTTTGGCACTTTTGGATAAAAACAATCAATAATTATTTTGTAAAATGCATTCGCAACTTCTTGGAGGTGTTGATTGAAGTTTAAATTTGTAGGAGTATGGAGTTCTTGGGAGCACTGGGTCCGTACTTTGTAAGCTGGTTTTTCACCGATACCCCTATAAATAGACTTAATATTAAAGGCCTTATATTGTTTAACCTGTCAAGACCCTGGATACCGGAATTGTTGAGTATTTTTTGAAACTTATTATGAATGAAATTTTTACTTTTTTCAACAGCTCCAGGGTAAAGTTGATGGATTGAATGCCATTATTCATTCTGAGAGTAATTATTTTGTTATAATAAGGTAATCATGTAGTTAGAATTTTCTACTGTCCTTTAAATATCACTGTGGGTGATTCTACTAAGGTATTCTCGTAATTTATGGCCCAAACCAAAAGTAGTGTCATCGTGCTACTGACTTTTCTTAGTAGAACGTTTACTATTGCAGCCAGTGAATGCTCGAGGCGCAAACGCAACTCGAAAACTCGTTTTGGTAAATTCAGACCCCTCATCTCGCAAGCTCTCGGTGCAACCTGCAGCTGCTTGCAGTCCTTGGCCCGAACAGCTGAGCATTAGTGCGAAGCATTTGCTCACCGACTCCTACATCCCTCTTGTCTATGACCCCCAACTCCGGGCACTTACGGAATATGAAAGTCCCATCGAATTAGGTAAGTTTGGTTGTGTATAATAAGTATTAAATAGTCGATTTTGCAGTTCTGTTCTTTGTTCAGGCACCCCGGATCTCAGTGCTTCTCACAAGGAGATAAGTCGTTTTCTCGAGCTTCCTTCCTCTCAAGGGAGTCTTTGTACAGACAAGGGAAATCAAATCACTATCCGCTGCAGTCCTCTTAAAGAGGTAATTCTGGTTATGTTGATATGTTGTGAGTTAGAGGAGGGGATTTTTATGAAGATGTAGTGATTTAATTTTCCTTCTCACCTGATGGAACAATCAAATTACCCATCCACCCACCTCTCCCTCTTCTGCTACTCACTCTTCTCTCAAGAAATTAAGTTAACCACCCAGATCCACAGTGATAAATACGACTCAAAGTGCAGTCAAGTTTATTTCTTTACTTTTCGCCTTTCCTTCTTGCTAATCGTTTTCCTATCTTTCCTTTCCTAAGTTTAATGGACTCAGACTGGCCGATGCAGATGCGTTAGCCGTGGAAAAGTTGAAGGTGGGTAAAGTGCATAGATGCGTATGAATTGCGACCCAGTGAGAATGTTTTAGCTGAGTGGTGTTTTTTTTTCTGGATGTATAGGGGTCAAATTACAGGCTATACAGGTGCAGCAGACACCGGAAGGACTGGTCGGTCTCGAGACAGCGCTACTGGGCCACGCCGATACCGCTGGTGCACTGCCCTAAGTGCGGGGTGAGTTAAAAGTGGCCTCCTCTTCTCCGAGTACCGATTTGCAGACCGGCATATTTGATTGGAGACATTGGATTTTTATGACCAAATGGCAGTCACCAACACAACTAGGTTTTTTGGGCCATTAGCTGCTCATAGGGCGAACATTGGGAGGAAATATTAGGTAATCTAGAACTCAATATTTCAGGAGTTCCTCACTGTGCGTTAAACTGATATAGTTTTGAGAAGGACGGAGAAAACCATTCTTAGTGATTAGCGTTCCTACTATCGTCGACGAAGAAGCAGGCTCTCTAGTAAGCTCCCTAAGATCTTGTAGGGGATGACGTAATCGACTAGTTCTCGATCTCATTTGTAACAATCTTCTTTAAACCACGCGAAGACCAGTTGAACAGCCGAGGGAGATCAGAGAGCTCCGATGCATTCGATTAGGCCACGTTACGGAGCATGGAGGCGTGCGTCTCCGGCGTCCGTCGCGGCATGTGTTGGCGTGTGTCTTCAAGGTGTGCCTTCAGTATTTCAACCCAACGGTAACAATGAACTCTAGTCAAGACGCTGATTGGATAGGAGTTGTATTCCGCCAGCATGATCGATTTTCTTGCTGGTTAGATGACAGTGAATGGAACACACCTGGTGTAGACCCCTTGGCCTTTTGTTAGGCTCCAACAGTCCCAGTCCTTTCTACTAATTTTCGCATTTTTGGTTTAGTCAGCCGCTTATGAACTTTGCGTGGGCGTTAAGCCAATCCATAGTGAAGAGGGAGGTTCGTTGCTTTGCCGTTTGAATTCCCAAAGCTCTTGGAATAATTAATAAGTGTAAAGCTACTTTTATGGCATCTTTGGAATTCTTTTTCACTGCCTACCAAAGTAGTTTAACGTCTGTACAACTTCTAAATGGAGCAATAGCGGTAAATGAAGTTGATTGACGTCTTGCTACATTTCGCTTATTGCAATCATTGACTTCCTCAGTTCAGGCTGATAAATCATACAAAACCGCTGTGTAGTGCATAATTTTTTAAACGAGGTAATCCCATCGCCCTGTGCTGTCTCTTTGATCAGCTATCCGTCTATTTTATTCCAGTAACAATTTATGCACTGTATGGTCTTATTTAGTCTTCACGTAGCTAAACGCCCTGAACTCTGTGGTCCTGACTAGATATGTCGTGTTCTTTTAGACGGTTGCCGTACCCGAAGAAGACTTGCCGGTCGAACTTCCTCCTCTGAAAGCTCCGCTGAGGCGCGGGGATGTTCCGCTTAAGGAGAACTCTGAGTGGCGTACCACAACTTGTCCCAGGTGGGTCGTTTTGCCTTTAATAAACTGCAAACCCTCGGTTCAATGCCACATTGGAAATTTCTGACAATTTTGTTTGCGTAGGTCTATGGTTTTGGGGTCTTAGACGGTCTTGCTTTCAAACTAAGCAGGCCGAGGGAACTTGCCCTGGATTAATGGTGAGATAATGATAAGTCTGCTAGCTTGGCTCCACAGTAACTATTACAGGGCAACGCGCGTTGGTTCGAACAACCAAAAAGCCCGACGCTCACTGATTGGGGATGGGGCAAGATACTACTTTGTCTCGAGTAGGGTCGCATGACAAACTGTAGTGGTCAGATAGCAATTGGGCTGCATGCAAGCCCATCAGGGTATCCTATCTATGCTTCGGCCATGGGACGTTCTAGTGTTTCTGGATCACTAAAACCATGCAGTTTTAGTGGTGGTACTAAGAGCTCCTTTGGTTGTGTAAACTTCAATCTAGCTGTTCACAACAGGGTTCTCGGGAGAATCAGACGTTAGGAGCATTTCCCCTTTGGTTTTCGACTCTGTTTATTGCTAGACTCCATTTGAGGCAAATTGTTTTTTTTTTCGATCCTAGTACTTTGTAAACACGAGCTTTTTGGCTTTAAAATTAAGCTAAAAGATCTGAATATTCTATGCTATCTTATCCCCAATTTGGTGTCAGTTTCATTGTCTCTTTTCGAGCTTCTTGGAGGCACCAGAGCCAGTTCTTTAAGTAGGGGTGAAAGAAGGGAATTTGACAAGTTTAATAAAGCTCCAGAAGCTCGCAAGTGATCATTTTAAACGGGAGTTATTTTCCCCTCAAAGGAGTGGGGCTTTGAAAGTGTGCATATAGGGTAGGAGGTGGGGATTGTTGGGGCACTAGTCAGAGACCGAGCTTGTCGGTTGAGGAGTAGAGGAAGAGAAAGAGGAGAAGGCGCGCTTCAACCCCCTGCGCTAATGAGCTAAACAAACTTGAAAAGCAGCTACCGTGGTGCCTTGACAGGAGCAGAGGAACTCGGAAAATATTTGTGCTACGCTACTTTTAACCGCAAGTATTCGGGCTACTATTAGTAGTTCGTTTTCTGGCGTACGAAAAAGTCCCCTGGCATATTGTACCGCTACCGCCCAACGCTCAGTCTAGAATGCTTTTAAACCCCAAACAGCTACTGTCTATTACTAAGAGTGTCGCTACGCTACATGGAACTAAAGAGTAGTGAACGTGATATTCATTTCGATAGTTTTCCCTTTCCCTTAGAGGCAGGTAGTCTTTGTTAGGGCAGACATCCAAAGCGATTCGTATTGTGCTCGATCCATTTGCCTTCTTTGATTAATCTAGCTTTCCCTTCGTAGCAGTCCTTGGCAAATTGTGCTAGAAGAAAAAGTCGTTATTATCACCAACTACTTTACCTTCGAGCTTGGTGTTTTACCTGAAATTTCCATTTATTAAGATGAAAGAGGTAATGGTCTTATGACCGATGATTTTTCTTCGTAACAATGATTGCAGTTGCGGCGGTCCAGCCGAAAGGGAGACGGACACATTGGACACCTTCGTGGACTCTTCCTGGTACTACCTTCGATTTCTCGACCCGCACAACCCACAGGAGATTTGCTCCATCGAAAACGCTCGCAAGTATATGCCAGTGGACATCTACGTCGGCGGAGTAGAACACGGTACTTGGTTCTCTATCATCTTTAACGTGATGTGTTTTTATATATTTCAACCGATACTCTTAGCCCCGTCCACCTGATGGGTGGGGGGAGGGGTGGGGTAGGACCAGGTTATGACGACTAGGCAAGGCAGCTTCGACAGGGCGAGGAGAGTAACTTCTACAGTACGGTATTTGGTTTCTTTTTCTCATGCGTTAAGGCACACTAAACTTCCCCCGTTTAGAGTTTAAACGCTTTTTCATTCACGCAGATGATTCCATCAAAAAGAGTGAATGATGACTAAAACCGTTTAGATGAATCATTGAAGATAACTTGTATCATGATGACACACCTAAAGAAAATTCAAAATGTTCGCCTGCCCCGATTTTTTATGACCACACCGTTCCCACAATGTTAGACGTCCTTCGAACTCCCCAGATCTTACACATCGTCTCTGTCGTCGAGAAAGACCCTAATCGCCGTCCTACCAGTACCTATCAATCGATCTAATTAAACTCGTTTTGAGGCCTCTCTCACTAGGAAAGTGCAAAACCAACTTGCTCAAGCTTTCGTGTATTTTCTTTGTTTATCAACTGCTAAACCTCTTAAAATTTGATTTTTCCAATCTCCATTTTTAGGATGAGAAATCCTGTATTTTTTATCGATCTGGACCCATGATTGAAGTGCGATCATGTCTTCGAGATTGGTGTGGGAGTAGAGATACGGTTAATCTGCTGGTAATTAGGGAAGAGGAAATGACGTTTTAGCCGACCTGAGAAAGCACAGTGTTATAGAGCTGTAAAAGGCCATGTCAATGAAGGATCCTTTTCACATTGCAGCCATCCGCCACCTCTTCTACGCTCGCTTCATCGCACATTTTCTGCATGGTGAACTGGGTCTGCTACCGTGTCGGGAGCCCTTCCGCCGCTTCCTGCCTGTCGGCCTGGTGATGGGGCGCACCTTTAAGAGCCCTACCACGGGTCAGTTCTTCCCGCCCCACGAGGTGGATTTGGACCAACATGGTAAGCAACACCTCCTCACCGTCTTCCTGTCGAACTAATGGGTTTACACAGGAGAGTGTCTATGGCGCGACGGTTGTTTGGTTTTACGATCTTCTGCTAGGGCTGTATGCCCCTAGTTTCTCCCCAAGTGATATTCCAATTCTTGGTTTCTTTTATACGTGCTTGTAGTTGTGAAGTCTGAAAGTCTAGCCTTACATGTGGTCTCGAAAGTGAAATCATGACGTATGGAATAGCAAGCCCTCATTTTAGCTGCAGTGGTGGTTGGTTCTCTGATTATGGCAAACCGTATTTGAACACCTTATAGGCGTTCTCTTAGCTGTTACCATTCAAACTGCCACTAAACTACGCCCTTCCACCTAAAACAAAGTTAGATAGGATCAGTTAATACAAACTTCGATTTAGTTCGTGCCAAAAGTATTCTGTCCAAAAGTTAATCGCTATGATATCCGATCGTTCCACTACTTTAATTAAGAAACGTTAATTCCGTATATAAGAAGTATATATATCAGCAAAATGTAGCTAAAGTCGCTATATCCGTGACTTTTTGTGGAAACAGCAAGTAAAGGCAGCAAGACCAATCTTCACGTAAAGTTTATTAAGTGGGATCCAGTCATTCCCTATGGGGCTGTGGAGGGGTATTGGTGGAGAGTTGCGCCGAGCGTACAGTGAGCAGCCGTACAGTTTTGTGCCTGAGCCTTAAATGGTTTAGTCCATTAAAATACAGGGGCATAGGTGCGATGGGGGTGAGGATGCAGGCTGACGGGAAAGGTGCCATTGACGGCACTCTTAATGGTGATTTGCGGTCGAAGTCTGGACAGGACAACTATCCAGCCGTGAAGCAGTGAGTTGGGCTTTCTGTTAACCTAGGAATGCTTCAAACGTCTTTCTAATTAACGGGTTATAAAGGTCTTTTGATCCAGGAAACTCCTTCAAAAAGTATCTGTCGTCGTAGAACCAGGTCCCAGGCTTTCTTGTTCCATGTAACAACCTTGGAATTGTTATCCAAATTGATACATTTCAGTGGCGCAACTATTCGCTCCCCGACGGTGGCTTTGTGTGCGGTTTCGGAAAAAATAGCCCTCTTTTTGAGCCATTGCCGTTGTATCGCATTGAGCTTCATTAAGTCACCAATTTTCTGTAATTCTGAGTGCGAACTCCACCAAGAAGACATTCCTACAAGTGCATAAGTTTTCTTGTTTTCAAAGCCGCAACGTTTGTAGCGTCTAGACTGGGCGTTGATACATGGAATTACGCATTATTTCGAGAAGTTGAAAGTCTACCCATGTCTTGGTTACGGTTAATGTAGCATCACATCCATTCCGAATCATTAAACTGTCATCTTGTTGGGATCTTGAGCCACAAAAGGGGCGGTTTACCTGTGCCTAGTGCTACTTAGAGTTTGTCAGCCTTTCCGAACAACTCTGCCATTCAAGAGAGAAGATGCAGGAACTAGTAAATGAAGCCATTTACAACTTGGCGATGTACTAGTGCATCAAGCCGTCGAAAAGGGAATGTATATTTGGCATCGGTATTGTTGGCAAGGTAATTATGTCATTAATTGTGTACGCCTGTGTGATTTCGCAGATGCAAGGTTTGATGTCGCTCAACGGTAGTGATTCTTTTGGGGTATTTTGGCCGCAAGCAACAGAGTCCAGAAGTCGGTGAATACGGAATTACACGTCGTTCACTGTCCCTTGCATCTGGTAAGTGCCTGTTGAACAAAGGCAAATTTGTGTCTGACGCATTTTTCCATTAATCCTCTGGAACTTGAGATGAGAATCAAGAAAGGCTCCAGCCGTCAATTTACTTGATGGCCTGCCTTGATTTTCTATCAATCTCGTCGTTTCAGTTATCCGCTTGCTCGTTTCCTGCTACTTCAACCAGGTAGTGAGTAGTTAGGTTTGTATATATTGGTGGCGACGAACATTGATAGGCTTTATGTTCTGTGTATGCATCATGGAATCTTCACTAATCCTAATGTAGGTAAAGACAATATTTCAAATAAAGACTGACATTTCTTAGGAACACAACAGGCCAGCTGCGGATGTAGGAGTCTCTTGAGTCATTGTGCGGAGCTCTGTCCAAGCCTTAGATGGTCTCGTTCACAAAAAGGTCTGGCACAGTGTGGAGTGCTGATAAAGGAAACAAGTGGCCTAAAACTGGAAACTAGGCGGATATTTAGACGTTTTTTTACATCCTCCATCCAAATACTAGAAATTATGGATCTATGAGGTGGACGACCCGTAGTGTAGAGCTACTGCTTGTGTGAAATTTATGCCCCAAACCGCAGTATACTTAGTCTCATTAACTTCAAAGCAGTACTCCACTCACCTACTTGTGTACGGCCATCCGTCAAGCAAGATACGATCGCTTTTATCACTGCCGATTATGCGCGAAGCCATTTGCCCCACGATCACTCGGGTTTTCAGGACACATCCACACATTTGGACAAGGCGCCCCCGTGTGCACCACGGCGTCACATTCAACTGCTCTTCCCCACCCTCCCTCCATTCGGTAACACTGAAGCCTTATCCGATTTTACGAAGCCTGTGAAACCGAGCAAAAGTCAAGTTGAATTTCAACTCAAAGCCTTGTTAGATAAGTCGATTACAGCAATTTTGCTGAATCTGAGGCGCACTGTGAAGCAAGGGGAAGTAAGTACGTCTTTAGTGGACAAACCGAGTCTGCCTAAGAAAGCAGAGAGGTTTACTGAAAGTAACAGCCATTGGAGTCCATTGGGGCTACAATTGAGAACCGGAGTGAGGCTGAGGCAAGCTGATTTGATTATTTCTGTGGAGGGGTCTCCTCGAAAACTTCTTTACCTTCTAACATCGATTGATTGTGTTTCTAAGGTGCTGGTGCGGCGGAGGTTTGTGACCTTCTCGACTCTAGTGCCTTGCCAGACATATTAGTCCATATGTGGGTTAAATCTGGGGAGTTCAGGCTTAACGCTGGGATTGAGGTAGTCGAAAAGAAATGGCTTAGTATTGATGCGTGAGTAGTTGCAAAGGTTTTCACGGAATTCTGCAAGCTTCATGATAGAGGCTGAAATATTCATTTTATGCCTCAACATAGCCCGCGTTCCGGTACCAGGTTCCTCCAAAACTGTTTTGCAGCAAATTTTCGAGGAAATTCATCAAGCTACCATAGCCTCGTAGTTTCCATTACCATTCTTTAGTCCATGCAGTAAGATTGTGTTCACAGTATCCACTGTCGCGGATCATCATGGCAAAAGTTACTCTCTTTCATGTGGGTTTCAGTAAATATCCATTCTCTTTGCCACTACCTTTATCTGAATGAAGTTTGAGGGTACAGTGTTCATAAACACCTTTAGTACACCTGGAAAAATGGTAAACTCGTTTATGACAATCCTGTAGTTCAGGTATTCTCTAGGCACTAGGTAGTTGTATCTTGACTTCTAAGACATCTAGCATTAATATTTAACCAATCTCCGAAAAAAATATACATTCGCGTTAATGCGACCGAAAGCTGTTGGTTCGAAAAATAAAAATCCCCTTTCAATATTTTTTTATCGTACCAGCTGGCATTTCATTGCCCTCAGGCATAACTAAACATGATGATACTTTTGACAGCGGGTGGCTTATGGTAAAGAAGACACCAACAGTGGATGGTTTTGGCTTTACTTAAGACCCAATCATCCACATCCTGTGATTTCTACTCACCGTCGCCCATCCAGCTAGCAGGTCAATCGGGTTGGTTGAACCTACTTCGATTCGCCAGTCTCCAGAAATTTCGCATCCAATCAGGATCCTGGGTAGAGTTCATCGCTACTCTAAATACTGCACTTGTGTTCAGTAGATCCGCATTTTAAATTTAAATGAAGGAGAATACCCAATTCCTCCAAGAGATGATTACACTGCTAGGTTAAGATGCGGTCGTATCCAGAACTTTTTCATGGAACGCATCTTGAGTCTTGAAAAGACATTATGCCTGTGGTTTTGGTTTCATGTATCATGGAAAAGACAGGATAGTTACAGTCAGCCATATCACTGTCTGGTATAGGAGCGTAGCCTATCTTTTAGACACCCTTTATACTGTCATGAGAAATTTTGCACTATTATTGCTCCAACGTTCATGTACAAGTATAGTGGTGCAGTTATCTAAGATTCTGGGTTGTGCAGTGACTACTAGTGCATATTCGGTGCTTTTAAAGGTGCAGTATATTTTGATGAGGTTTGCCTTTTGACCGATCAGTACTCCTTGTCTCACCCAGTTGACGCTTGAGATTTATCTCCGACAACTTATTGCAACTAACCCCAACTGGAAAATTGTGGTTGCGCCTGTAACATTTCTCTATGTGTGGTTGTACTATCTGGGACATTAGGTTTTTAACTTCTGCCTATTATCTATACAGAATGCATAGTACTGCTTCTTCGACTGAGTCTGAGTTCAGTTCTGAGTTCACCCATCGGAGTCTGAGTAAAGACTAGATTCAGGGAATAAGCCTTATAAAGGCGGCAGACGGTCAATCCCCAAGAGCCCGGGCAGGGAAGTGACTGTACAACTGCTGGGTGCATGCGTCTCTTCACTCACATTGCAAGTTTGTGACGTGAGGTAAATGATCTTGTCTATAAAAAAGGTCCGGGGGGAGGGGCGGGGTGGTGGCTAACTTGTGAAACAAGTCTATATAGTCTATACAAAGTGCGTCTACTAGTAGTTAATGGTTACTGAGTTAAATTTCAGCTGTTTTTTGGGTCTTACCGTCAGAGTTAAACACCGCGAGTCGATGAGTTGGGCATCCTGCTGTTTACAGCTTCTCAACATTTTTACAGGAATTAAATCGCAATTAACTGTAGGTGTGATTCAATATTGTAGATATAACCACTTCGGGTTGTCATCATGGCATTACCAGCGCTAATTTTCTGTCATACACTTCGTTTTGCTAATCCCGGAAGTGATTCGGTGTATGTGCGTTTTAAATGTGAAAGCGTTTCACTATTAACTTTTCCCCTTCTTCGCCTCAATTTCTTCTGCTCCGCCTTTTATGATATTTGGTAACAGCCACTCATAAATAGTAGTGTCCTTTTTGCAAACTTCATTAAGCTCCTGTCTAGTGGGATCCCAGTTGCAAAAGGCCTTCTGTCGATCGCAAAATCGAGGCCATTAGTTTGGTTCTGGCAAATGGCTCAATTTTAGTCTAGGAGAGAAGTATAAAGTAATCCCTATTTATCGTTCCCTTTTCCCCTCCATCTACGAAGTTGCTAATGTTAATTCTCGATTTAATGTCGCATGTATATGAGAACTGAACGTATTTATCTAGGACCAGGTCTATAGTAAGTAATGTGTGTTTAGCTGTAGGTCGTCAAAAATAGAAAGCATCTGGTAACACGCTAGCCCCTCTTGCGTTGTGTTCCACAGCAAAAACCCTGGTATTAAATTGTGTTGACGTTTTGATGAGTGATTCGTTGACAATGACGGGTTAGCAGCTAACATTATTGATCGAGTGTGCAACAAGGGCTCTGTAAATGCAATCGTGCATATCCGTGTCCAGTCACTCAACCTCTCTATGGGAATAAAAACATGTTTTCATGGGCTTCTTCTCATTCACGGTGGTTTATGAGCAAAATCGAAAGCTAACTGATTTTGGGTGTGGTGGAAATAATTCCAGGTCCTCCGTCTAGGTAAATCATCAGCTGTGTAATTGACAGTTTGCTTAACGAGCTTACTCAAAGCGGTCATGCGTCTCAATATGTTGTGATCCTCTGAGAGCAGACGCTGGTTACTACCTTCGCCGTCATATTTTGAGCCTTTTCCCCAAGGGCGCTAACTCCTAGGAAGGCAATGGTTTGTGCTGAGCCATTTGACATCAAGGCATGTGTAAACACGCCGTAGTTGCCTTCATTGTTTCTCATTTCACAAAGAAGAGGGCTGTAAATGGGTCAGTGGAAGCCAAGTTACAGGCTTTCACAGGTCTGTTAAATGCATCCATGACGAGTCGCCTCCTTTGCTCGTGATGTGACTTGCCGGAGGTGGGCGTTAGGGTTCCGTTTGCTGCATTGGCACGTGGTCGACAAACCGGTTTACGGAATAAATTAGCCAGGTTATCAAGGGGAATTGAGGACGAATTGACAAATGATTTGCCTTCTAAAAAGGTGCAAAGGGGACAACCAATTGGCTGTCGTACTCCGAGTAAACCCATCAGTATCGGCCAGCGCTTCTACTTGGTAACCAGTATGAGAAATAGGCAACCTTCTACCCATCACTGGCTTTAAAATTTTCTAAGGCTCTTTGAATTGAATTTAGTGTATAGCTGCTCTTAGATTCGCTTCCTAGACGAACCAAATAGCCAAGCTAAGGTGGATTTCCGATGCCAGAGAAACAAGAGAAGGTTTTTTATTAGAGTCGTGTGTAAAAAATGATTTGTTGGTAAACACAAAGTCCCAGGGAAGAGAACACGCAGAAGATTGGGTGTGGAAGTGCAACCTATTAGAGGTGTTCCTGGTTAGCGGTGCGATGATGCTCCCAGGTCATTTTAGGGCCACTACATGAATGCCTGAACTAACCGAGCAGGTTATGGTTGGGTATTTCTCAAAGTCTCCTGCTCCTTCTACCGTAGGCGTGTTGCGTGCGAAGGCTACCGGCGAGGTGCTGGAGGAGTCGTGGGAGAAGATGAGCAAGTCGAAGCTCAACGGCGTCGAGCCCTCCGAGGTGGTGCGTCGCCACGGACTCGAGCTCACCCGCCTCACCATGCTCGCGAGTGTCGGGCCTCACGCCCCCCGGCACTGGAACGAGGGGGAAAGTGAGTCTCACATTTAATTCAGCGGTAAATGGTGGTTCCTGTAGCCTGTTGCGATAGGGCGACGCTCCTATGATACGGAGGTTGCTAGTTTGAACTCCCCGAGAGAAACCCGGTGTTTGGCTTGGTACTGACTGAAGGTTAGAATTCAACAGTCACATGGGGGTAGCTCAGTGGGAACCTTGCAAACCAAGTAGCCCAATGACAGAGCCAGGTTTTTGTTTGCCCCATTTCTTTGCCAGTCCCTCTTCAATTGTGATTTCGCTTTAAAGGTGAAGTCGTATGAGCTAACTGCGTAATAACTGGATGCTATCACAAAAATCGCCCGATGGATTTGTGTAATTGCTGTGGTTGCTTTTTGTAGCCTTAGAAATAGCTAACCAGAAGGATATCAATAATCACTGTTACGCTGTACATAAACATGGGAGGTGTGTGTGTGTTTGCCTGTGAATGAAGTCACCGGTGCGGTACTGCCTCCAATGTACAGGGAGTAGTAGTAGGTCTCATCGGGTCCACCAATGTTGTAGACATTGTATGGCGTGACTCAATCAGGGTATTTTATAGGGTTTGCAGACATGCTTGCTGATTTTTAAACCGTTGTAATCTACAATGTGAATGCGTTTCGTTCTATATAAATCGGATATTCCTTTCTGTCTTGAAGTTCCTAATGTACACCACATCTAAGATGCTCCTATGAGCTCTTTGCAACTGACTTCGACTTAAATGCTTGTAAAGGTGCATAATCACGTCAATTAAGGCTCCAACACCGGTGTTGCTTCCATTGGTGTCAATTCATGTCATTCGGCCCTAGAAGGTTAGCTCCATTTCAGTGTAAATGTCAGGCCCTTGACGAATTTGCTTCATAACCTTATTAGTGATCAGGAAATGAGGTGCGTATGACTCTCTCGGTCCTGAGTCTACCTGAATCGATGTCTTAGCTTTAAGCCTTCGTCCTCCGTTCTCAACGCATTAAAAAATTTCAAAACATGTCTCAAGCCACTGGATATTTCAATCTTCGTAGCCCTTTGAAGGATCAATGTAAGAGGTGATCTGATCGCGACGTTTTCGTGAACTGCGCAGCTGATTGCGGGTAATAGAAATTTGGGTGCGTTATTTGCGAAGCTAACGTAAAACCGCATCCTTTTGAGGCCTTTCTACTCGCTGGATCCTTTTTTAGTGTTTTATTCCCTTAATTGTCGTGTATGGTCGTGGCCTTCTATCTTAAAATTTTAACGTGTGTTGCTGTTGCTGATTCTAGTCCCTTGAGGTTAGTTGAAATGCCTAGAGAGGGAAAATGCGATATTTTTCCAATAAATAAGCTAAACCCTTTACCGTCTATGTAGTGAAACCCAATCAGACTTAGTTCCATTTGAATTATTTGGTTTCTATTTTGTCATACATGCATGAGTATCTTGCGCTCCCTAAACGCCGTTTCAGTTCCCAAATCTTTGGTAGCTCTCTAGAACTGAGACTCCTTGCCTATGGAACCGACTTACTTAACCGTGAACTTTTCAGACTTAGCTATGACAATTTTGCGCTTTTGTTTTCAGTTCAGCACCGACATGTACAGTTGGTAGCTCCATAGTGTTAGCCTGAAGGTCTTGCAAGAACGTGGGCACTTCAGACATCGTAACTTCAGTTTTTGCCACATCTTAAAGTGTGAGGCACCGCTAAGTGTCAAGCAAAGATGTAAGATTCTGCCTATAGCTTACTTTGGCATGGCTCCATGGTAAGGAAAAGGGTACGAGAATACACCGGTTATAGGGTCTCTTCAGTTTGTGAAGGAGCCATAATACACTTATTCGCGAGTAGCACTTCATCCGTGATTATAAGCATGCATGTGCGATTTTTTTAAAACTCCACAATATTTGACGCTTTTAGTTCTTCGTGGAGTCAAGAATTGGCAGTCGCGTCTGTGGAATCTGATAGGTCAACTCTTTGAGCTGTCCAGCAGGCCTTCTGCTGTCTGGCCGTCTCCTGACTGTGAAGACTACCTTGCGAGGGACAAAAACTTTCTCACAAACCACGCCAATATCGTCCAACAGGTATCTGTACACTCTGGGGCGTTGAAAACTTTACAATCGTTAGATAATATCTGCTCATCTGCGATTCCCATGGTGGAACTCAATAATTCAGCAGAAAATCCCAGAAAGATGTCTTTCCCTGTAGGCATTTTTCTTTACTTTCTTGGTAAATAGTTCTTTGGGAGGCTTAACGGCGTTTCGTCTAAAAAAGACGTCTTCTGTTCTCGCTCACTGCTAAAATTCAATTTTTATTTGCTTCTAGGTTCACCACCATTACAGTGAATCATTTGTTCTCAGCACTGTCATCGCAAACCTCCAAAAGCTGACAAGTCTGCTCCTGGTAATCCCGCTTGTTAAACTCTCTCCTTATCTCTTAACCCGTTTTTGTAAGGAGACATGTTCGGCGTAGGTAGTGGGTGTGACTTGCGTTCGGCGCCGTATTTTGGAGTGGGTGGTTGATAGAAGGATAACCAGACAAGCCGTGTTGTGACGTATTTAGATTTCTTCCTTAGAACATCAGACTTTTGGCTAGCGGAGGGAATCTAGCAATTATTGCTGCGAGGTAACCACCCAAATTCGAAGTTAGTGCAACGGATGTTTTATTTTCACGTTGATAAATTCGTAAGAGTACTTTTTTGAGTGTCTTTAAAATTGTAACAGGACCCTCAATTTACAAACCTGGAACGTCGGGCGTACCATTACTGAAGTGCATAAAAGCGCTTTCACTACTTTGAACCTTCCAAAGCCACATATAACCACGCAAGGTGAAAGAAGCAAGAGAACCATTGTCAGTTGTAACCTTGTTGGTCACTATGACCAGTAGTCACGTCGTGTCTTGTCAAAGTAGACATTAATAAGCAAAACGGAGGCTTAAAAATTGGGATCCACGTCTTTATTGATTGCTTGCTGGTGATGGATCGAGATGTTGTTTTTCCCATGTAGAATCATAAGCATTTATAGTTGTGGTGTTTTTTTCGATGGCTTTGCTGAATGCACATTTACGAGAGTGTTTTGGGCTTGATAACATTCCCGGGTTACCTGGCTAAAATATTAATTCTATACAGTCTTTGTTCTGGTTTAACTTTCAGAATCTAGCATGACTAGCTTGTGTTTAATGTTCACACGACGTCGGACATGGTTGGTGAATACGGCTGATCCATAGGCCAGCTTAGATTAGCTTCCCTATTTTGGTTGTACAAAGTAATCAAAATAATTCGAAACCGTGCGGATTCGTTGTGCTGGAATGCTGCTACGGCAATGGAAACTTGTTAGTATGGGTTGCGATATGGAGTACATTGAATAATCTGCTCGTGATGAAATGCTGATTGGCAGCTTCGATTACCTTATCAAGTGTGCCCTATAACATTTTTAACTAGGAGTAGTTACTTATTATTTTGTATAGTGTGGAACAAGATCTTGTGTCCTTGAGGCGTTAGTGAAATTTGATAGAACTCCATTTTCCCATGGTTGCTTATAAACAACACTGTCACAGGTGATTTCGATTCTGCGTATCCCATGCTCCCGGGTTCTCTCATGCCGTGTCTGAGATTTAAAGTTTGACTTTTTGAAAGTGTTAGGCGACAATTTAATGGTCGTTATTAATCACATCTGTCTCTGACATTCCCATCGTTTCACATCTTTTGTCACAACGGAAAGTCCCCCCGATCGGGTCTAGACTTCGGGCTAATTTAGGACCCGCATCACCTTCTCCCACTCACTCGAATAAGACGACTTAATTTAATTACGAAGCTTTGGCAAATGAAACTTTTTATGCCTCCCCTCCTCCACACAAGCCGAGTGGAGTGCTTCATTTTGCCAAATTGCGGAGAGGTTTTTTACCTGGCTCCAGGAGGGTAGGCGGCGAAATTTTGAGTTCTCCGTTAGTGCGTTCGCGGCGTCAAAATTTGTGGCTTACATTTGGCTGGTTTTCTTTCGGTTTTCGGCGCCACTGCCGACCCTGATCTGGTCAAGTAGCGTTTTGGTTGTTTTCATCACTCTCCAAATCTGCCTTCATCTTCCCTCACCGCTACTCTCCACTTCACATTTTTTACGCAATCCGCTTTGAAAATTTAGAGTCTTGTGTCTCGTGTAATCGGATTCTCGAATTAATTTGCCTATCGAACCAAGGCGAGTCGTGTTATGCTTTACTGCTGTTGTAAGGCCACCAAGCAGTTGTTCCGTCCGTTCTTTGACGTTTGCATTGCTGTGGTGGTCCATTATGCCCTAAGCAATTGGCAAGTTCTCACACCTAGGGGTACTCCGGTACGCTAACTACGTTCAACGGAGACGGAGTAGGAGTCTTCGGTGCTGAGCCTAAGTGTGTAACTTTGGGGAAGCTTCCCCTGCTTTCTTATCGATACTTCAGTAGGTCTCATCAGGCTTCACCCTCCCTCGGGTGGTGGGAAAAGCCCTTACTCCCCAACTGTAGGGACTTTATAATTGTATGGGGGATTTCTTAATTGCAGCGGGAGAACCTGGATCACTAGGCTGGACTGGTTTTGGCGGAGGTGCGTTTGTGCACCCGGTCTGTTTGCGTGGACCATAAAACAGTTATAAGGGATAAGTAGAGGTAGCCTAGTGGGATCTGGATAATTTCTGTCTTTCTCCTTGCAGAAGGAGGCGAGAGCAAATGGAAAGTGCTTATCTAGCACGACGTTTTGGCTGGCAACAGCGGACCTACTGGTAATGCTGCACCCACTGGCGCCGCTGTTCTCGCGCGAACTCTGGAGCGGTCTCTCACGTCTCCTCTCCTCAGCCCCACCCTCGGCCCACCAGTGTCTCCGCTCCGATTCCCGGTGGATTCATAACCTCGTTAGTTCATTGGGCCCCTGGGTTGTCAACCTCCATTAGTTTTGTTTGTGTTGACGAAGCGTTCTATGTAGTGGTCATCTGTAGTGGCTCACAGGAAACGGCGAATGGTTTGATGGTTTAACCAGAGCATCTTCAAACACGAAATGATGAGATAGCACGGATTTATTCGACAAGAACTGCCAGTGTTTTGTGATTATGATGACAAGGTTGATGATTCTGCATGCTGTTCACTTTTGCTTAGCGTGCACAACCGCGCGTGCGTCAGCCGCCAATAGGATTTGGGCCTAAGGTCGCGGTCCAACTAGTGCAATGCCAATAGATGAACTCACATTGATCGGTGTTTTCGATTGATTCGCGGGGACAAAGTGAGTAGTTACAATCGCTCGTAGATCGCAAACCTTGTTGGCTCTGTTCATGACATGCCATTAAGGGAAAATTGAAGGTTGTTTCTTGCTTAAAGTTACTTTGGTATGGTTAGGATCTTTCCAATGTTTTCAATCCCTACCCGGATTTCGTCAATGTTAGAGGGTGGGTAAAGCAGTTTTTACTGTGGATGAAGGTTTTTAAGTGTCGACTGTAGCAGTGGTTGAATTGAAACTGCCTCTGTTTCTAATCTTGATTCTAAACACGAAATTCCGCTGTTTGATGTTTGCGTTTGTGTTGGTACTGTAGGACGTTTTTTATCAGTATGATCGGTCTCAAGAGTCGTAAACGAGTTGTAGGGGAGGTGTAATTTCGAAGCGACTTTTTAAAAATCCAGGATAACTTTCCATCGACTCATGCCTTGAACGTCTCAATTTCTATTTTGCTAGTTTGGGTGGGTTCTGCAGAAGCTATCGTGTTAACTGCGTCACACTCCCAACAGTTCCGGTTTGCCCTTCTGACTTACTTTAACGCACTTTCGAGTATTTTTTATTATTTCAGGACAAAGATTTGGCGGAACAAAAATTTCCTCCGAGAAAACCGAAAGCATCAAGCAAATAGGCTGGTTCCAACTTCACCACAATAACTAGTCATTTTAGATCTTCTACAAATACATTTTATACCTTGAGATAAAAATAACTATTAGCTTTCGCCTTTTCTTTGTTTCATGCAGTTACCTGTAAATGTCCGTTAACATAGCGCTTACTACAGAAGTGTGTCGATTGTAGTTTTATGGGCTTCTTGCTAATATAACGGATAAGCTCGGTGGTTTGGATTATTCGTTTTGCCCAATAATTCATAAGTTGTAAATTCTAAATTGGTGAATGGTATGCGTTAGCCTCAATACACCTCCTACGTGACATCTTGGGGAGTCTAGTCAGGAACTAATAACTTAATTTGCATGTTTGTCGATGGTTCGTGAGTCCAGAGAAAGTGTAATCAAAGCCTCAAAGGTGGGACCAGCAACTTGGTGTCCATAACTAACTTGCTAATAGTTGGTTGGTGAGGTCTCTGCTGTAAGTGAATTTGGTATTTAATTGCCTGGAAGGAATAATCAGGTCGCATATTTTGAGGAATAGGACTGTTCGTAAAGTATGATGAATAAAATAGATTGTCAATTTATCAAATGGCCTCCATAGACACCTTAGGGTATCTTCTTTTCCAGCTAGTTGTTAGTGATTTAGTATTTCCTGTGTTTAGGGTTTGTTCGCACATCATTAAAATTGATTGGTGACTTGCGCATCCTTTGCCTCGAACAGTGTGGCCTTTGCTCTTTAAGAGGTAGTGGATGTATTTCAACAGTTACACATGATTTCGGTTATTACTGACAGCTTTCAATTGCTCAAGGAAACTGCATGAATATTGCCTGAACAGTTGACTCAGAAATGTTATCGCAATAGAAAACTATTAAAAGTCGAATTTCCTCCAGTTGTTCTAGGTTAATTGGTCAGAACTTCTCATCCCATCGTGTTCGACTTGGCATTATCAAGCAACCCATTTGTCTCATACTCTGCACTTAAATATTAAAGTCTCCTTATATGAAAGTCTACTTCTAAAATAAGACTAGGTTAATACCTAATTGGTTGTTATAACTTCAAATCAGCTCTATGAAAATATGAAATAGAGGAATCTTCACTTACCTTCAAAGTTAGGCTTTGCTGCCCATCTATTTTTTTCACTTACCTGTAGAGACGTTTTCAAGAGAAAGTTTTATTTATTTAGTCTTCAGGTGAAATTCACTGGCTGACAATATCCAACCAGTCCAGTTAAAATATATACTGGACTTTACCCAAAAACTGCAGTCTAGGAGTGTTTGATAGGATTTTGTAGAGTCAATATACATACGAAACCGTCATTTAAAAAGGAATAAGAAACCGAATCCAAACTGGACTTCTGAACTGGGGAAAAATGAATCAGAAAAACTTGAAGTACTGAGCTTTGTCAAGGGAACTCTTCGGTTATGGAAGACAGCATCATTTGTGGGCAGAAATATCTTTTTGACAATTGCCAAGCATACATCAACCATTGGAGCCTAAACAAGATCGAGTTCTTGAAGTCAGTTTACACCCAACCAATTGAAATTATCTAATGTCTCCGTTTGAGCCACGATGGAGGCCTAAAATATCACTGATGCTGATCATGTACTGTCTTTTTCGAGAATCTGATTTTGAATCCAGCCACAGCCTGATGAATAACTGATCGTTTAGTTACTGATTTTTCGTCTATTCAAGAGGAATACAGTCAAATCGTGACTATTGGTTAGCATTTATCGGGAGGGAACTCAAGAGTAAAAACAATTTTTCTGTGGTTATTTTATCTCCACCTGGAAACCTAAGGTTACAGAATACTACTTTTACGAAGTCTGACCTTAAGTTTCAAATGAGAACCTGGAAAGGGTTAACACTGTGGTGAAATTTTTAACAGATGATGACCTTTCATACTAGTTAGGCTGGACCGAAACCAAGTACAAGGACCACATACCTGCACCAGCATCAAGGTAAACCAATAGCTCTGTATCAACGGGAATGGAATAGTGAAATGCACACATTACCAACATAGTTCGTTTTCAACACTAGGTGAGCAGATAAGTGATAAGCAAACTTATGAGAGTTGTCAAGTGACGTCAACGTTCCACTTCGTCAATTCATTTGATATACACAAACATCACCTATTTTGGATTCTGTATCTTCAGAAAATTCGAAAAAAATGTCTAGGGCAATTTCAATCATACAAGAAAGCCACAGTCACCTTACAGACTGTTCATGATAAAAGTAAGGTGAAATATCGACAGACGTTAGAATCCCTGTCAATTTTGGACAATGGTGACACTGGATTCGCCTGGGCCACACAGAAGCAGCAATCAGGTGGTCTCATGGCTGTTGGGCCAATCACCTTCATGATCTGGCTAGCGCGCACGTCCAAGCCGTGTGCACACACGCACACGGGCTAGCACATGCGAAACTTGCTCTCTCTCTTTCCTATTCTTGCTGCCTCGTCAAACCATTGTGCATGATAATTAATGCCACCATCACCGGGAGCGTGAAACACAACTGATGTTCAACTCGCGATCGAGGCAGCTGCTGGGTCCCGCGAGGGCGACAACCCTGCTGTCCATCCTTGTCTCGTTGACAGCCGCTGCAACGATAACCCTCGGTTCACCGCTTTCGACGCGAACGAAGACAGGCGAGAAATGCCAGTGTCTGCCAGGGTGGCTCCCTATCCTCTTCGGATGCCTCCTTCTCTTCTCCACGTGGATGTCGAACTGCACACTCCTGGGAGGGGTGTTCCAGATTATGGCCGACCCGGGGGTCGTGAGAGTCGCATACTACTTCGTCGGCTCTCAAACGGTAGCTTCACTCATCTATGCGACCCTTAATCTCCCACCTGGCGTACTCATCCTCCTCTCCGGTAAGTCTATGATCCGAGCCTCTTGATCATCTCTTAAAAATAATCCCTATATGTAAATGTGTGCTTAGTCTCCCCCATATAAGCAGTAGTGAACATATTGCATTTCAACATTTGCAGAGTCCACCTCTCTATCTGCTCTTATTACCTACTTACATGACCTTCGGCGTAAGGCTTTTAGGATTCCCAAGTAGCAATGATTGATAGCAATGATAATATTAATAAAAAAGTGCATTTGGCAAGTGGCGATTGATCACTATTAGAACTAGTAATAATGGTCTAGTAGAGACAATGCTAGACTAGTAAAGTTTCAAAGGAAATGCAGTGTGGTTTTTTTCTTAAAGAATCTGGTTCAGTGATCTGGTTATAGTTTCCTGTTACCGATTTTCCAGTGATTCGATTTTGTGTAATTCTAAACTTGACAATAAATTGGCCCCGCCGCCTTTCAAGGGCGGAACGGTTGAAATTTTGCACTTAAAAATCTAGACAAAGTGCTTAGTAGCATAATGGCATTTAATAGTATTAAGCTAAAAATAAAGCGAAAGGGTAGGGCAGAAAATGGAGAAAAGTTCACTACATCAATACTGCATCTAAAGCACTTTCGAGGTAGTAAAAAGATGTGAACGAAAAGGCGACTTGAAAGCCCAGTTTCTTCTCCGACAGATCTTGTCACCTTAGGTAAGAAGAGCACTTTCCCCCCTTTAAGGTAAACTCGGTACCTTTTTTCTGCAAGCCTCTGCCACCCTCTTATAGTTACTTTAGTACAAGTATGGAGGAAAAAGTATTTGGTTATCATTTTTAAGCGAAGAATATATTTCCCATTGCTTTTCCCAAAAGCAGTAGCCAAACTTGTCTGAAATGCCCACTAACATTTTTATGTGATATAGTCGAGTTCAGGTCTTTGTTGCAAATTTCGAAATTTTGTTCAACATAAAACCTTGGCGTCAAGTATGTCTGTTTTTGATCAAACGAAAAAATAGTGATGGTACAGTTTAACTAGGGAGATCCTTAGAACAGCGAGGGCGTGACAAAAAGAACGGTGCATTATTGACATTGAGATTAATTATACATGATTTAGGCTGTGTAAACAATGAACGGTAGGCAAATAAAGCATCTTTAGTCTGAAGTGAATAAGGCCTTACGCCGTTTTACTAGACTACGCACTTAATAAAAACAAATAGTGAAAAACGATTTTAAATTGCTTGCTCATATACTAAATATTTAAATTAATATCGATATCTTCTTCATTAGGATTCCAACTATTCTAAGGTTTAAAAATGTAAGGTGACAAATTACGTTCCCATTTAATTAACTTGATACATAAATTGATTTGTGACTGATATTTGTTGCTAGAATTTTTCAGATTTATGAAAGTTATTTTCGTATTTCTAAAATAAACTTATTTATACCGGAATGCCAGCTCAATTCTTCACTCATGTTTTCTACTCAAAACTCGAATGAAACGAATATTATACGTTGATGAATGAATAATTTGTTACTTCCGCTAATTATCCCCAGAGACGAATTACATTATAGCCATGAAAGGTATTTATAAAGAGAAAACAATTCTAGCTCTTCATTAAGCTAAGTCCTATGAAACAGGTAGGTTGGGTAGCCAGTATCGTAATCACGTAAAACGATTGTCCACAGCTTTTCAATTGCAATCAGAATTTCTATGCCCTTAGTCGAATTCTCATCTTAAAATATTCATGATAAATAATATTTGGGCAATTTGTCTAGATTTTGAAATGTCATGGTTGTTTATTTTAAGGTAACAAAAATCACCCTTAATCCCAACACATTCAATAAAACTGTCCTATAGATTAACATTGATCGAATTGCACATGAATATTAAAATGCCCTATCAGTCTTGACCAGTCTCTTGAGATGGCTACTAGCACAGAAAATTACGGAATTCGGAAAAAGTCCTTTCTTTTGTAGAGGCATTCAGGATAGTATAGAAGGCCAGAGACGGCATTTATTAAGGTACTTCACTGGACAACCATCGGGTGCATTCGCTCCTTGAGATATTCCTTAAAAGATTTCCAGCTACCCTTGGATAGGTGGTGGGTTAGAGGGGAAACGAGACCTTGGTGCCAATAGAGCTTATATACTGTGTCGACGGTCGTAGCTTTGGAGTCGGATGAGCATTCAGCTGCGGTTTTGCAACTGACACTGGGCCTCCGGCTGCGTAGGACTGTTACACGCCAAATAACTAAACTATACGGTCTCAATATGCTTAACCGGAATACCATTGCAACGAACTTCCCCGCCGTGTTGAGGTGAATAAGCCATACCACTAGAAGAGCAGAAGTGAGAGCAAGAAATTAGAAAGTTTGTTTAGTTGATTTTACGAAACTCTTGAAGCTTTTGAGGTTTCACCGACTTTCGTCATTCTCAGCAACCACGAAATACTCGGTTTTAACTATAAAATGATGAATTTTTGAGAAGCACTCAACTTGCAACATTTTCGGACATTCTCTCAGATCTTTGAAGGGCGACGAGTGGAAAGTTAACTCCGAGAAGTTTCATGGATTGACATAGCTTCCGGAAATACCAATCACATCCTGCATTCTGCCCTAACTGTAAGCGCACTGAAGAAAGCTTCTAGGAATTATGACTATAGGTTTCGTACACATGCGACCCAGTAACTACTCGGAAATCCTCCATATTTCTACCCAAAGCTTTGGAGTTTCAGTGATTAATTCCGTGATCGATATCGGAGACCTAAGCCAGTGAACGGGCAGTCGTGACGACCACGATCCAATCGACCAGTTTAAACTTTTTGACCAATTTTCCAACAACGCATGAGCATTATGCTGTTTTAATTTCAGGCTTTTATTTCGAATTAATTAGTATCTTTTAGTGTATAAATAATGTCCCGTAATGTTTCAATCCATCAAAAAGATATGTTTTCCTCAAAGGTAGTAATTGGTAACTGATTACAATTTTGAAAAGTAGAGTATGGCAGGGTTTTTTTTCAATTTGGTCAAATAGCATAGTTCTCTTTACACAAGGGATGGTTGTTCACTTTCACACGAAAATAGCCACTTTGCAATAGGAAAATAACTAAGCTAACTCAAATCTCAGTGGTGTAGAAGTGCCATTTTACTCTCATAAAGAGGCAATTTTCCCATTTCGAATCTTCAGTTTCAATAAATTATGACTTTTTCAGTCGTTGTTACATCATGACATTCAAACAGACCGTTTGAGGGACGAAGACCAATTTGACGATGGTTAATAGTAGAAATGGCATTTTG
Source organism: Anomotaenia brevis (assembly GCA_030710315.1). Taxonomy (NCBI): domain Eukaryota; kingdom Metazoa; phylum Platyhelminthes; class Cestoda; order Cyclophyllidea; family Dilepididae; genus Anomotaenia; species Anomotaenia brevis. Next base: position 679,024 of record JAUOZQ010000029.1, read on the forward strand.
CCACAGACAAGATGTCGAAGAGTGGACTCTGCATATCATGGTTAATGGCAAGAAATATCCTGGGGATCTATAACGAAGTAAAATGCAGTGGTGGATATTCTGAAACGAATGTCATAGTTAGGGTATCTGAAAGCTACTATTCACACCAACAACTGTGAATGCATTGGGAACCGTTGTTACTTTAAGCGCCAGTATTAAGTAATAAGAGATGTGTATGGGTTAGTAGAGGCTTTCAACAGGGACGGATAAAGAGACCCAGTTAATGAGTGGGTAGGTGCCGTTTCGGCCTCCTATTTATCGACTCTTCAGAAGGCGTCATCTGGCTTCACCGACTGTGATGTGGGATAAATTCCCTAATCCCCCACTAATCACACCTGAGAGGCCAGTCCATTAGAACCGTATTCCGTCTTTTAGCAAGACTGCCCCACAACTCTCCAGCGTATCCTGAACCAAGCAGTGGCATACTACTAAGAGAATAATTTTTCTAAATTCCAGGCACGACAAGCATGAACGCCTACCTGGGTATATTTTGTCTCTTCTCGACCTATTTGGACACGCTGTTCTGCAATCTTGCTCTACTTCACGCATTCTGCTCCGGACTCGACTCCTACCTCCGGCTCTCCCGACACAGAAGAAACCAGAGGATGTTCGCCGTGAAGAGGAGAAGACAGGCTACACTTTGGCTCAAAATAAGCTCCCCCTGGTTCATCTCCAGTCTCCTCTCCATTGCTCAGCTGGCTGTCAGTGATCGTGGTCTAGCCCGCCTATCAGAAGACTGTCAACGCCAATTTCTCCCAGCCTTGACTAACCAATTAGAGGCGACATGCATCATAACCGACCCCAACTTCCTCATTCTACGCACTTCCGTCGCCTACGCCCTTCCGCTGATTGGTTGTTTAATCCTAACCGGTCTTCAGGTGCGGTGTTTGCGCCGACTGAAGTTTGTCCCTCCGGAATATCCACTCGAGCCTCGGACTAACCCCACCCTCCGACGGGACGTTACACTAGAGACTCTCGCTCCTCTCTCTGAACCCTTTAAATTCAACGGACCTAGCACCACCGAAGGGGCTATTCATGATTGTCCGAGACATGGGAGAGTTCCTTATGGCCTGGACATAATCTCATTCAATGAGGCCGAGCCACAAAATCGACCTACGATCAGTACAGCTGCTCCCACAGCCGTTTCTATGAACCAGTGGTTCCACACATACAGAGGGGAGCAAATGGCTGTGGCGATCAACATGGTCTCGTGCATAGTTGCGGTGGGAGTATGGTCGCCTCTAATTCTCTCCAGTTTAGCCTACGGGCTGTGTCATACTCCAGAGAGTGCGGGGGTTGTAAAACAGCCCCTCTATCACATTCCAGGCGTGGATTTGTCCAAGTACCGTTCAGCTAGGTGCTTCATCCAGGTGGCCGCCTCGAGGCTGGCTGATTTCCGCTGGTGGGTGTATGCGAGCACCGGTCTGCTGTTGCCGCTGGCGCTGATCCTAATGGACAGGAACTTGCGCTGGGCCTGCTGGCGCTCCCTAGGACTGAGGGCTCCGCCGGTTGCCAGAAGAAAAGCTCTGAGGGAACGAGCAACTCCTGCCTAGACAACGCTTCTTCGACTAGGGATATTTACATGCCTACAACTGTATTTTATACTTCTGTATATATTTTATGTTGTTTCGTAGAATTCCGCTTTGATTTATCGCAGACCGTCCTATGGTGTCGAAGCTTTTAAGTTACAGCGATAGCTCTCGGAAAAAGCCTAGCCCAACAATTACGTTTTAATAGCCAGTAATATAATCCATCCTGTTCACCGAATATGTTTAAATTTGTGTTGACATAGGCTCTTCATATTTATTGATATAATAACGATCCATTGTTTATAACCGAAAATCGGGACGAATAAGACAAAATTAAGAAATTTTTAACTATACATTCTCTAAAATACAGCAAAGAAACAGATTTGTGTAGGAGAAACCAGGGACGTCTCGGGAATAAGTTAGGCAAAAGCAAATATTCAAGAATACGAGGAGATGACTATTTAAGTTCTGTGAAGTCGGCAATATTACGGCTATGGATGGGCTTTTGGATTTGGGTGCGCGAGCTAGTCTCAGCAATTTAATAAACTGGCCAACGAAACATTTTAAAATCTCTTAGCAAACAGTTAAATAGATCCCAGTTGTGTTATCAGTGCAACTTGGCAACAATTGACCCTAATCACTGTCACCTATGTCGTAACAGGTGTTGGGAAGAAGTTACAGAGCGCTTGAAACCTTTCTGAACAAGTTGAACGAATAAAACGGTGTTTGCGAAATTCAATTAATTGTAGTTAAGCTAATAAATGTGTTTCACGCCCATGTCCAAAATATTTTACAAACAACAAAAATGTAGAACACAACATCTTCGGACAGAGTAAGAAAAAACCGAAGCCACCTAAGATCCAATCTAACGGCAGACTAAACAGAAGCTAGAGACTAACTTGTTTTTTTCTTCTAAGTACCTCATAAAGCAGTTGATAATACCTCTGAATCGTTAATTAGTTCGACATTGCCTCTCTAAGTAGTAAAGCAACGACTAATAGACATTTTCTTTCACCAAAAATGTGATTCGTGATAGTGAATCTGGAGCAAACAAAAATGACAGTGAAGTACCTGGATATGTCGCTCTAGCCATGTTTTACCCAATTCCATCACGGTAGGTACAGAGCCACAAGTCCGGCAATGAGTAAAAACGGGTTGGCAGTCAGGACTGCACAAAGTCGAGAAAGAATAAGTGTCCCAATTAATCGATACTGAACACTAGCATTATCCGCAACTATATCTAATTAGGGCTCCTAGAACAAACTTTAACATATCTGGAAAAATTAATTTGCATCACGGAGATTTAATCTAGTCATCGAAACAGGGAGACTATGGTAGCACCGTACTCCATTCAAATACTGTGAAACAACCCAGCGGCATGAACTGGGACTACGAGGCAGCTGGGATGGCTAGAAAAAAGGAACATAGTAGACCATCTGATTGAGCTCACACAGCGGAGTTTCTCCTCGAAAGTCTGCGTAAAACAGCGTAGGATGATGATCCGGAGCTTACACGCCAAGGACACCTTCGTTACCATGGAGGCCAACTTACCCGTCACAATTCAGCTAAAGTTTAATAAATGGCTTTCACCCAAGTATAGGATCACACCACATCAATTCTGTTACCTCCAAACCGCCTGGATTTTGTCCCTTTGAACTATTGCCTAAATCGCCGTGAGAGCACCACAAAGACTAGTCAACCGACGGCAGAAAAGCAGTTTTGAGGAGACTACCCCCCATGGGTGAAGTGTACAACCAGCTTGCCCAGCCCCGTTGCCGGGGTGAGGCGAATCGAGGCTGTAGTAGAAGTGAATGGCAGCCATTGTTTGAAATGAAGCTCCTCAACAATAGGGTGCTCTATTTGTCTATTGAATGTCTTTAAAATCCATTGAATCTTGGATTTACCAAGCACTTTTTTCCTTTTCCCGACCAGACTCTCAAATTCATCGAGAACAGCCTGAGAAATGTTTGAGCTTAAAGACGCAACTGGAATCGCGAAAGGATTATATGTACAGGCGAATTGCGGGCACTAGCTCTTGCAAAACTCCTCGAGTTCGAGGCACCCGGTGGGCTTGATTACGGCCTGATCGGCAAGACTGACGAGCCAGCCGGGCTCGAGACCGTAGAAAATGCGCCAGGGCTCCTTGCGTTTAGTCAGGAGGTCCCTCAAGGGGCTGCTTGCGATGTCCACCGGCTTGTAGCCGTACTTCTGCGCCAGCCACAGCCGAGCCTGCGCTATCGACTCCTCACTCGCCAGGTAGCCACGGTTCTCGCTCCTCGAGTAGTACTCCAGCGCGTCCTAGTGCAAGGGGTACAAGGAAACCGTATTAGTACTAGATTGCCCAGGGTTTGCAGGCTTCTTGAAACCTCTATGGCCGTACCTGTGGAAAACACTTCAATAAGCAATGCTGAAGCCAAGCTAAAAAACTACTTTCGAAATTCTCTTACCTTACGAAACTAAATTAATTTAGTCTTGACCTATTTAATGGCAAGCTTAAATATGCGGAAAGATTACGCAACAGCACTCATTAGTCACAGCGATTGTGCTAAGTTTATGCCCTAGATATGGTAGAGAACGGAAATCCACCTAATTTATGCGGGCCTCTTCATAACAAATCGCACGTTTGTTTGAGAAACAAAATTGGGCAGCTGAATGCTACTTAAAGCATTAAAAATCATGTCAAATTCGATTGTAAATACCTGTTTATTACATAAAACAGCTACGCCTATTAGTTACATATTAAACCAACGATGCAGATGCAAATGAAATATTGATTAACCGTATAAGCCGAATAATAACCTCGTTGCATCAAATGAGTTGTACACATAAATTGCCAGAATTCAACTAAATACACCAATACAAAATTCGATTTTGAGAAAATTGGACCAAACTTGAATTCAGGGATGCATCATAACTTTGTCTAAGAGATGTGTGAGGATAAAAAGAATGAACAGTGAGTACTCTTCCTACATGGCCAAGATAAACTTTCAGGGGGTGCTAACTTATCGAGTACCAAAGGCAAAATTAAAAGTTTATCCGTTTTATCCAACCACACTATCTGAATACCTAATGACAAAAGAGATGAGCGATCCGTGAAAGTTGAGTAAAAAACTACTTGCTGTCTAATCCCCAAATTGGGCACACAGGACGATGCTAAATGTAAATTGTTACACGATACTACTACTTAATTAAAGAAAATAGGAGGTGACTACTACCGAAAATAACTACAGTTTAGTTCAAGGGTATACACGAAAAATAATCCTACACGGCAGTACCAAATAGGTACCTTATTGTTATGGTTATTTTTAAAATGGTGGTTATATTCCAAACCACTTGGTGAACAAATTACGCAAGAAAATCATGTCAGACCAATTAAGGATACGCGAGACACAATTTGCGCTGAAGGATATTTTCATGGTCTCAATTCTAGACTACACTTACCAAAGACCAAAGAAATCAGTAGGATTACTCGCTTAAAATAACAGCTTTTTATACTTACTAGAGGTGGTTTTCTACAGCGCGGAATAGGAATACCCCTTTCGAAGAATGCATACGGGTCGACTTTTGCGAGAACAGAGAGAAGATCGTAGAATCGTGTAGTAATGACGCCACCGGCTCGCTCAACGGCTGCGATAACCGCCTCACTTGCATACTGCACTTCGATGTTTACGGGTGTCACAAAGGAATCCATGCCCTAATAGAGGGGAAGAGAAATTATGGGACTGTAATAGGGTTTACCTCCTCTGTCAAATGAAATCCATATTCCCGTTCATTCTCTGCATCTAAACGAAAGAGTCCGCTATTGCAGATCGAAGAAATGTCAATTGGTTGAGTAGGATCGATACGTGACAAATCAATCATGCGTTGGAGATCGAGAAGAGAGATTCGTGCCAATGATCGCCTGGATCTGAGAGAAAAGGCATTAGAAAACGGGAAAATGGCTCACAGATGGTCGGCGTTATACGGTTCCTTAGGCACAGTAATATAGAAAGGCGTTCGGTCCCTTAAAGTACCAAGAGGTTGCCAGCATTGGTACTGACTCATCCCACGGTGTCCAAGTCCTCTTTTTTTACGATGTAATCCATGGTACCTCTGAATATGAGAAACGTCAAACTGTCACTAGTCGTTTTGAAATTACATACATTGTAAACAGACTGAAAAGTTACAATGTAAAAAGATGAGGTGAATACTGATAATTTAGAATATATTGCCATTCTTATAGAAACAGGACCTACCAAAACAAATCGAACACCACTAAATAAAAGGTTTTTAGCAATGGATGTCAAAAACAACGCGAACCAATACACTGAGCATTTATTTTCTTACTAACCTTAGACATGAGAATAAGGTCCTAAGGGCCAGAACTAATAACATCAGGTGATAAATACACTAGACATACCGGCAATTTGCTACGTGGAAGATCCCTAATATTGAAGAATGAAACCCTAGGATAGCTTCTGAGAACACGAACGGCCCTCTCGATGGTACTCATCCTCGCGCGTCGCCCAAAGACAAACCGCACAACACCAGCGAATCAGAAACTGGAACACAGGTATTTTGGTATTTATCTGAAAATTCATAGAAATGTACTATTCGGGTTACAGCCATTTCATTCATATTAAATATTGTCTAATTACACATAAGGAATGAGTATTTTTCAGCTATCCGTTTGGTTAGGCAATAAAATGAATTATTCCTTATTTTTAATATATTTGCCAAGTTATTACCGAGATTTAATTTAAATGTATCTTCTTACATCTAGCTTTCTGATAATTCCTTTTAGTATCAAATACTAAAAACCTATTCAAAGGTTTGAGATGCATTATAGGAATCCCAAATATAGTCCAAACTTTCGGAATTATCAGTTAAACCCTTTCTAGGATTGTGTATCTTCAGATCGTCAATAAAGTACTTTTAAGGGCTTGAAAATGCACATATATGTTCAGTGAAACGGACAGTTATTTTAGAGATGATTATGATGTGGCAGTTGTTCGCTGAGATGTTTAAGAAAGAAAGAAGTAACTAATAAGCTATTTGTAAAATTTAGCCAGTCAATCCGTTAGCAAATGTAATGCGAAATGGCTGCAAGTATATGTTGCCGCTTAATATTTAGAAACATGCTTTGACTCTATGAGCATGAGTACAAAATCTTGAAGAACAGATTGTACAATGAATAAAGAGTCCCATTGTCAACTATCACACCCCAACTTATTAATACGAATTAAGTTTGGCTAAGTAGGTGCTTAGATCAGTATGAAATATTCGCGATATCAGTTTGGGCTGCTTGAGCTGACAAAAAGCATTTCGAGTTAGTTATTTTAAGGACACGGGCATCATTTATTTGCTGCTCCGCTTACTTTGCTTACCTGTTCTCCCTTTTGTACATCATGAGACTTAAAATTGATATATTATACCTACTTACGTATCATAGAAAGGGAAAAGCAACGCCGCCGATCCACTCAAAAATGTCATCATTCATGTTGATTCGGAAGTATTTTCTTACGTATATATATATATATATATATCTATATATATCGATCAACTAATTATACCATTGAATCGCTTGGTAATCCTATTATCCAAAATGCTATTCAAGTATAATTTGATCATTTCAATTTTTAACTCTAGATAGGCTGCATTAACTCACCTCTCATTTAATTTAAATGACCTCACTTCTCTCTATATGCATAATTTGTACACTTACTGTGTGCATTATAAGCCCACTCATGCCATATTTCGAGTCTGAGATCGATGCACTAGAAATTCGCCAAGGTTGACGCGCTTTCAAAGTGTTTTTTGAAATCACTTTCATCATGTTTACATATGAAGCGAAAGTCTATGCTGAAGACACTGCAAATTACAGATCAGTCCTAAAGATAAGGTTTTATTTTTACATTGGATTCAAATTCCTTACCTATGTTGATCCAAAACAAACGTGTTCTAAAAATTCGGGATATACTTTAACCATCGTAACCTCTTTGTAAAATATTCAATGATCGAGAGAAGTCTATAAAAAGTTGTAGGAATATAAGTTAATTAAGCAGCATTTTTGGGAATGCGTTCAGGCCAATAGAGCATTAGGAATTCTCAGAGTACATTTTGCTAGCAAAAACAATGCTAGCAGCTTATTAATTGAATTCTAACACTAATTCAAATTGTCCAATTTGTATTTGTGTTATTCATGATTTACAAGCAGCATTTCGTGTAGTATTCACATATCTGTCATTTAAATAAGTTCACTTTTAAGTATGATAAATTTTAACTAAGGTGCATTATCAGCTTGTTTTGTTTTGTTTGATAAAAGCTGGTAATTTATTGGCCCTGTCCAGCCTTGAGCCTATATATTGACCTAAGTCAGCATATTCTTCCAACTCTAGGATGAGGTACTTGTTTTTCGTCTTGGTGTTTTCCTTTATTCCGGTGTACTCTAAGCCCCATCCTGAACGAAGGGTCTGTGATTCTTTTTGAATCTTTATTTTAAGTAATAGGAGTTAAGTGAACACGATCATAATGAAGACAATCCTGAGCTCCATAACCTACAGTTCGACCACGAAGCATTTCTTGGCAAAGAATTAGCCGCGGAATTCGATAAACTCACAGACAAGGAAGCAAAGGAACGCCTTACGTAAGACTCATGGTTCAATTCTAGAATTGGTGTAGTCAAATCTTCATAAAAATCGACCAGGACGGCGACAGAGCCATTTCTGAAAGTGAATTGAAGCGATGGATTTCCTTCGTTTCCAAGACAGCCGTCCGAGCTGACGCAAACCGTCACTGGAAGAATCTCAATGCAAACAAGAACGAGCCTTTGGCCTGGAGAGATTACCTGGAACGGACATACGGCGTTGAGGAAGGTGAGTTTGGGGTCTTGCTTTGCTCAAATTTTACACCTCCGAGAGGTTCCGTTTTTCGTTCCGTAGTATTCTTTTTTATATTTTCCAAGACGTTGGTTTAGTCCGATGGTTACTTATTATCAAAATATTTTTTCGCATTTCAATTGCTATTTTCACTGTTATGTGCTTGTTACTGTGAAGTAGATTTGGTGTTTGTAGTAATTTTAAACATTTCGATTGTTCCAAATGGAATCGTTGGTTTTAGTGCATTTTTAAAAGGACTTTTTGCTTACAATTATTTGAGAAAAAACAATGTTGTACCGTTAGGTTTTCATTCTATGAATTTGGTTTCGATGCTGCTTTGCGATTGTCGTCTTGCCAACGTGGCAACGGTTACGTATTTTTCTGGGCACACAACACATGGCTCTGATTGATCTCCTTGTTCGAATAGGATCGTGCCAGCGCATATCCCTTAGTCCCTGACTTCACATTGGCTGAAAATAGGTCGAATGAAACTGGAATAGCCACGTTTTGTGTGCTGACCAATGAACGTACACCTTAGGCTAACTACTTGTCAGCGAAACTTCCAAAGGTTTTATAGGTTTTTGCATGCGTTATTTGATATGTAAAGCCAGAGGTGGAGTTCTCGGGTGGTCCAAAGTAGTGGAATTATGTCGTAATTTTTCCAGAAGTTTCCTCCGATCCGGAGCGCCAGGCTCAGTACATCAAAATGAAACGTGATGACGAACGTCGCTGGAACGCCGCTGACATGAACTTCGATAACAAGCTCAGTCTGGATGAGTTCGCTGCTTTCTTGCACCCTCAGGATTACCCACGTATGCGCAACGTTGTCATCGACGTATGTTACTCCTCGAATTCCACCTAACTCCCTTCTTGCTATACCTCTCTAATCTGGAATTCCGTTTCATGTATAGGAGACGCTAGACAGCGTCGATTCTGATAAAGACGGTTACATCTCCCCTGAGGAATACCTCGGTAGGTTCGGCCTCGAGAAAGTGCATGTTGAAGATGCATGGAGAAAGACGGCGTGTCTTATGGAATTGAAGCTGTGCCGCATGTACATGTGCATGATACCTCGGGTAGCTCTGTTCTCAAAATTCTTACATGTGTATGGGTCCAGTGGACTTGGCGCGGTCCTACGGCCGACCCTTCGATCCAAAGGGTCCACTAGACGACTGGGGCAAGAAGGAACGCGAGCAGTTTCTGAAGCACCGCGACAAGAATGGTGACCAGCGCATGGACCGCCAAGAAGTCGGCGAATGGATCATGCCCACTGACTACGACCCCGTCGAGGCTGAAGCCAAACATCTCATTTACCACGCCGATGATGACAAGGTAGACTAACCCGCCTTTCCTGTTTCCCTAGGGCATTTCCCCTTCTTGGGGTTAAGAATTATAGTAAAGAATCGGCAAGTGTTTCCAGTGACTCACTTCGAGCCAGCAGATGAACGTTTTTACGCCCATGAGCTCAATGATGAAGACTCATTTTCAGTAATCTAGGGGAATCTCAATAGAGTAGATGCCTTTTGATACGTTGTTGAGTTTAGCCATGTTAATCTTGACATTTGTTGGTCGCAGGACGGAAAGCTGCAGGAGAAGGAGGTGCTGGAGCACCACTCCCTATTCGTGGGCAGCCAGGCGCTCAACTATGGCCGCAAATTGGGCCACGAGGAGCTGTAAGAAACGCCACCGCTGCATCTCTTCATCTTTCATTCAGTCTCTTGCTCTATTCATTACGTCACTCTTTTACCATTATTCATTGTGTATTCAGCATTTGCCAAGCAGTAATAAAGTGCCCGTCAGCTACGCATCTCCTCGCTAACTTCATTATTAGCGATCTCCCTTCCTGTCTCATGCTTTCTGCTAAATTTTTCTGGTGTTGGGGATGAGGACTGCTAGAGAGCTAAGAACCTACCGGTAGGCTGGGTTTGAGTTGAGGAAAACTGAGTTGCTAGCATCGACTCTTAGCGTCTTCTCTAAGGGTTCTGATGTCCATTCAAGAATTGAGACATGGTCTAGCCATTTCACCATTCGCCTTCAGCTCGTTTCACTATTGATGACAAACTAACTCTCAATATAACTGTTTTGGTAATGAGTGTTTTCAAGGAACAAATACTCTTATTTATAATAGAAATCAAATACTTTCTGACTTTACAGGATATTATATCAAACTGATGGTTTGGAAATCAAAAGAATATTATAAATCCCTTCAATTGTTTCAATTTCGTCAAAAATGATGTTGTGACCATGAATGTTAGTACTTTTTCAAAGGTGATAAAGCATTTACTGGTTTTTCGACTCGAAAGTCAAATATTGCTTGCAGTGCTCGAAATCTCAATAATTTTGCTATGCATAACTTACCTCCAAAGATCAACCTAATTGAGTAAAACACAGATAGAGCCACTTACAAATTACAGTTGGGAAATATTGGGTAGTTTTAACCCACACGAGCTGCAATTCCCAAGGAATACTATTGACTCAGAATGGGATGTAGACTTCCCTACTTCGAAGGGGCTTATTCTTACCCGTTTACAGTGATCGCACATCTTCGAATACGTTTCAATCAGACTTGTAGTTTTTATGCTCATCGAACTACATCTTGACGTTTCTAGTTACCAAATGAAACTAGTCATGACAAAGGGGTCATTAACTATTAACTTGTAATTGTAATAAAAACTTATTTCATAAAGTCTAACTTTCATCCCTTTTTTATGGTGCCATCCCTTAAATACAGCGGTTCTTGGAATATGGGAACGTTTAGACCACACAATTATCTTTTCTAATATGAATTCCTACTCGGGTACACAAGAAAAGGCTAGTTTTTTAACTGCCATTGCACTATTTCCGAAAATCGCCCCCATAGCTCTCACTTCTCCCCGTTGTTCAAGTGATCAAATTGTGAATTGGCTTAGTTCCTGTATTTTATTCAGCTCACAGAATGAGCCATCAATAAACGGAGCAAGTGAAATAGACGCATTTGCCTTTTACTTAGGGAAATCTTTTCGGCCTCCACCTAAGACAATTGAGTAGGCATAAACCAGAAGAGTGCAGTGAATCACCGTTTCCTAATTGGAAGGGCTAACTTAGGAGTCTATGTTCTGCCCTACCAAGGCCCACTGGTCCGAGCTGCGTCATTTGGCACCGTCACGTGCATATGAGCCCCAGCTCTGTGCTCAATTTCTGGATGGCAAAAGTAGACTCGAAGCATTTTATTTCATCTTGTTCTATAAGCAGTTACCTTGTATATTTTATATCCTATTGGTATACGAACCAGCCAGAGCTCTCTCGCCAAGAATGTAGGATTCTGGGTACCCAATATGGTTACTTGCAAACTGCAGAGTTGGGAGCTTTTGTCTACGCTTCGAAGTTATATCATACGCTTTACCGTCGAATAGCTTTACACATCGAGAATTGTGGCAAAACTTCCGGACTGACAAAAACTGGGCCAGCAGTGAGGAAATGGATGTTTGCACTGCAGAGGGTGCTCTGTGAGGGTTTTGTGAGTGCTATGGCTGCCCACTGTGCTCTAGGAAACTGCACCTCGTTAGTCTAGGCTTTTGAGGATTATGAATCATTTTTTCTTATATTCAACAGAGGATTTGATAGAGTGCTAGTTAACGTGGGTGGTGGCTAACAAGACTTTGTTGGCATGGAGTGGATCATTCAATTATTTGGTGTTTAGTCCCTTAATTAGCTGCAAAATTTGCAGGTTTATAAGAATAAGGAATATCGCCGATGAACTCCAAATAGATTTTCTAGATGTCCTATGATCTTTTTCTCAATGGTAACAATTTAAGGTTAAAAGCGAATTGGTGGATGAGAATTGGAACTAACCCACGATAGATTACATCGTAGATGAAATGCATTACTATGAATTCCTCTTAAGGAACTGTTCGCACAAATCTTCTTATGTCACGGTAAATGGTTTAAATACTAAGTTAACTAGATTTGTTCCAACTTTCATAAAAATGTTCCAGTAGAATCCAATTTCCTTTCAGAGTTAAACTAAGGAACTCTCAATTTTAATTTTTGCTGTCTGATTGCTTAAAAAACGGTGTGCAGTTTCAGACCGTACCCTGTATGACACAAGTTAATTACAATATAATCACCTAGCAATTTCTATCAGCTTTAAGTACTCCTCGTTTGTCAAAATTTTTGAAAATTAGCATACCACTTCTTTTTACCAATTAAATTAGTGGCTTTAAAAAAGAAGGAGCGAAGTGACTTTAATCATCCTGGGAGCTCTCAAGGATTGTGTACTAGTCAGCTTTAAAACTTTTGCTTTGTTTCAAACGGTATTTCAATCTAGCGCTGCTTTAGCACTTGTGAAAGCATTTTTTACCTTTACTGTCCACAATTGCACCGTAGGCATCTCTAAGCTTTTGGAATGTTAATCGAAAAATGGGATGCTTGTTTTTTAAGCAAGCTGCACCGGCATTCTGGAATTGTACTGAAAAGAGCTTTCGTTAACTGCCCGTGGCAGTTATTAGTTGCCACGGCGGCTTGCCACGTATGCCGCTGGCGACGTGTCTGTGTGCCACAACGTTGTGGCCTGCAACACTGGTGCCCACGTGGACCGCTAGCTGCGTGGCAGGGCAAACATACGTGGCACAACCTCGTACTATTTCCCCCCTAATCTTACTTTTTTCCACCAGTTTTGTTGTGCAAAATACAATCAAAAGTGGTCTTTCGAAATTTCAGCTGGTACCTACACTGGTAGAGAAATTTTACTGTCGTTCGCTTGAAATAACTCGCGATACTATTTCTAGTTTCACACTATGGTAGATCTTGAATTCAATTGCAAAAATCCCCGCTAAGTATGAACAGCCCAGCAAAAAATTATTTGTTAAGATAACTCGTGAAGAAGCTAAGTATTTACAAACAATTGGATTGACAGTCAAATGGCAAAATATTTTGTTCTGTCTTGTACAGCCCCATTTCCGTCAATCTTGAAGGATTTCATGAAAACTTCAAATTTATCATAAAACATTTATCTTTTTAGTGACATGAGTTCAATTTGGTGGTTATTTTGTTTCAGGAAAAAATTTAAACTTAAAAATAAATATTTAATGCTTTGTGCTTATTTAAACAACTACTGATGATTAATTAATTTAGCACGACAATGTCAGCAGCGACATATCTTCTTATGCATCAACAGTTCCTAATAATGGCCGTTAATGTTTCTGTGATTTCGGCTGTATTTGAGAAGATGATTTCGACCTACAGATACGGATTAACCCGTAACTCCGTTTTTCCAGCGAATTTCATGGTTGATAAAGATCGTTCATGAAATGAACCTCAAAAAGTTGTTTTAGAACTACTTCTAACTTGGAATTTCTAGTAGGTCAGTGTACGTGAACTTTCAACAATTTCTATTTATTTAGGGGTGCCAAGCTAAGACATTTTTGACGAATTCATCGATGCATTTTGATGAACGAATCTCTTGCTTGGATTAAGATTATGTGGACCAGAAATGATATTTTGCAATATTATGCAATGTGATAACTTTCTCTTTCAAACTCAATGAATTTTCTTTACAAGCTTAGTAGTTTTCAACTAAATTATTTCACATCTGATTTAACCATTTCTTTGTGTTTTAACGATATTTTAATAACATTCCTCTAATTAATACAAGTACTACCTTTGTTTGATTTCATTTAGCTGCCGGTCAAATTTTGAAGCATTTATTAATTACCTAAACCCCTAATAAATCAAATGGAAATTGTCACTAAATGCTTTCAGTAGCATCTATTAGATCCATATATAAATCGGATTTTACCGAAAACGTTAACATTCGAATAGAAATTCGAACCTGTTTAGTTATACATGTGGAGTTTCCTGGTGCCAAAGGACTAAACTAACAGAATCGAATTACCCTCACCTTGTATAATGGCAGTACTGTGCGAATACAGGCTCCTCTCGTATCTTCCAGCCATGGCGACATTAGCACCGTTTTTAGTCCTTGATAATTGTCCCATTGCTGTCCTAACTCATCTCCATCTTCTTGACCAGTGACTTCGGTTATGCTCTAGCTACCATGCTCAGTGGAGCTCGAAGCATCCTAATTGCTTCTCTTGCTCCTTTTCCTTCTTTACCGAACCCCTAACCACTGTTTTGGCCTTTTTTGCACCCGCCTCTCAACTCCTCTTATTAAGTCCGTTTACTTTGTGGTGGCAACAATTTTTAGAGACTGCCTACAGCTCAATCGTCCCTTAATTTTTAGAGAATTTGTTGACGCCACTATGGGATACTTTCCGATGTGTCTATATTAAATTGTTACTAAGTAAAAAGAAGTAGCAGTGGTGAAATGAGAGGAGTGAGTCTTGTGTGCAACAACTTTCAGCATGTGTCGGGGGGTCAAAACAAACCATGCGTACACCGAGAGCACAGAAGTAGAAAGTGCCTTCGTTCGCGAATCGAACGTAGCGACTTCTCCATGAGCACATGAGGGAGAGAGGTATTATGGTAACTGCGCTTCTGCGAGACAGTGCGTGAGACTGAATAGTGTATATACAATGTGACCCTCAATCCATGCTGGAGCACAAATGCAGCAAACGGAGACTGAATAGAGTACGGGTAAGGGGGGGGGAACTGGAGGCAAACAAGTAAACGAGGCTCCTAGGAACTTGGCTTTGCTGTTGCGCTAGAGGGTGGAGGGGGTGGGGCAGCCTTCTTGGCTCGATTGACTGTAAGAGCTGTCGTAGACGTGGACGAAGCAGTTGCTGCTGTGGCCTGACCGGTTGTTGTCGCAGTGGGTAGTTGTAGCTTTGACGCGGTACTATTGACAGGAGTTGCCGATTTTGTCACTTGGGGCTGAGATGGGGGCTTTGACTGTTTCTCAGCCAATTCCGTGGTATCATTGTTGGCCTTTTTCGTGGTTGAAGCAGGCTACAACGACAGAGGCGAAACATAACGAAAATTCTTGCATCAGAGCAAGGAGCCTTAACCCCTGCATAATCGACAGCCCTTTGTTATACACATGCGTAACCCTTTGCCACCGCGTAACCATCACTCATGCTAACACTTCTCATTCTGTTGAATTTACTTGCTTATTTCGTCGGGTTAGATGAAGGGTAAAACACCGAATTATATACATGCAAACACACAATTTAGATCCGTCATTTTCGAAAATCACTTAAAAGAGCTCTATCCTGTAACAATGCCGTTTGAAAAAAGTAGAATAGCAGACATATTTTGGAAATTCGAGGGACAAGTCAACTACAATCACAGAACATCATCAGTCTTACCTCGAAATCTAGTTTCATTTGGATCTCTAAAAAATTTAGAAAAGAAGGCATAGGCATGCAGTTTCACCCTTCAGATGAATATCACTTTTCTTATCAATATCTAACACCGCAGTCGGCACCGGTGTTGTGCACGGTTTGCTAGGGATAACGACATCGAAACCCTGGCACTAGAAAAATGACTGATATTTTTCAAAGAAACCAGCGAATTCAGGGATAATTAATGTGTGCTAGCCACTCGCGCATGTACAGCAATGGAGCTCTAACTAACTATGATTTGTGCACCAGGAATAGCGCATGTTAACTTATGTTAACTGTTAACTCACGATGGCCGCATTGGGAGGATGTGATTGCTTATCATCAGGGAGTGATTTTTCAATGGTGACCACAGTAGCGACTTCCTCGTCATCAGCGTCCCCATTGACTGGAGACGCAATGACACCGTTTCCAGGGCTACTATTACCAGCTAGAGCGCCGTCTTCACTCTCAGACGCGTTGCGTTGGGCACGGGCGGCTGCTGCAGCTGCTGCTTCCATTGCGAGTACGCGAGGGGCCGGTCCGAGAGCCGCAGCAGCCAGCGGGGCAGATGCTCGGTAGCGTTGCACCAGACTCTCGAGTTCGCGGGCAAGAATGAGGCGGGCGTTGGTCGCAGACGAGGGAATCTGCAGAATCAAGGCCAACTGGTTCGCGTCCACTTCGGTGTGCAGGCCCAGGAGACCACCATGGACGCCTGATCCATTCAGGTGACTGGCGTACTCGCGTAAACCGATCTGATCAAGCCAGGCCTGTACTCGCTCGCAAGTCCACACCAAAAGATCTACAAAGGGAGTCGAAACCAGGACACTTGAGCTGGATAAATAAGGCCTTAGTTCTTTTCCTTAGATCACATGAAGGCGCTCATGAATACTGATCACATATGAACTCCTTCAATAAATTTCGTTGTGATTCATTTGTCTGTTCAAGGAGTTTGAACTACCTAGATCGAAATCCGGGTGATTCCCCAAAGTCTAAATTTAAAAACGATTTTTATGTTTTAAATATCGGGCGAAATCAGATTATATTTATTTAGAAAATTCAACAGTAATTGTTTGAAAATGCTGGTTATTTCAGAGGGTTCATAATGATAGTTGTGAGTAATTTGAGCCACCATAACGCGACTTTTCCTATAAGGGAATTTCGAAAGCAGCTATTCCACTTTAAGGACCTGTGCGAATTATATGCGTTTTCCGGGTCTCTAGTTTCTTGGCAGTTTCACTACCAATCTCTGAAGTTAGTGCAATCACTACGATTAAAATCGGATCACTAATTTTCTTTGAGTCAGAGGTCACTGAAGAATGTAGATCTGCACACCCGCAAAATATTTTGTTAAAGTTCTTACCTAAGACTACGGTGTTTGGCCATTTTATTGTTGTAAGTGTATTTTTGATGAACCAAGTCTCACCAAAACCTCGAATGGTATTACTGGCTGGCACATTCAGCTTCATGTGCGCTAAATGGATGTGACAAACTTGGTTACTCATCATCGTCCCCCAATCAGCAAGCAGATTGAACATTCCGGCCAAGCATAGGTGAAGGCGCCAGTCGTTCAAATGCTCCTTCCCAGTAAGCGTTCTAACTAGACTTCATTGTCCTCATAACATATAAATACCGGCCACACACTGAGATACAGAGCTACACATTGCTGCCCTCCTCTCCCTTGTGTCGAATTGGTCCCCTGCTGGCGTGGAGAGGATGGTTCAAATAGGCAGAGACTAACGGGAAATCAATTAGCAAAGTCCACACGCATCTATCATCAGGGGAGTGTTGAAGGCCTATAGGTCACTGGGTGTGGACTGATGGGTCAGTGTGTGAAGCTGTAGGGCTCACCAATGTTGTCGCGATGAAGGCACTCGCGTTGGCGACGCTCAAGCTCACTGCGGTCGTAGTTGAGGCGTTTGAGGCAGACAATACCGTAGAGGAGGCTGGTGCGGTGCATGGCGTCCACCATCTTGAGGTGGGTGCGCAGGTCGCGCTTCGTGAGGTGGTCTAGCATGCGCGCATCCACCAAGCACTCCATGAAGGCCGGCCTGTATTGCGCCAGCCCCAGCCCCGGCAGCCACACGTTCCCTATCCACTCGTGGTCCATGTCACCGAACGCCAGCCGACTGTCACACCAAATAGGGAGGTTAGCTCAGCCGTTGCCGCCACCTCTCCTTTGAAAAGAACGCTCTGGCAGAATTCCAGTCTATTAATCCATCTTGGATTTGATACAACTCTATCTAAGTTTAGGAAGTAATCAAGCGCCGGAAAGGGATGCTTAAAAAACAAATCCAATCGGCACTGATTTCGGAAACAGGAAAAGTGGTCGCTGAGGTTTTTCGAACCGATACAATCTCTCATATTACATTTCTATTTATCAGGCAAAAAATCGGAATGAGAACTTCATCTTTAAAAAGGCTTAACCGGTTAATTACCAATTATGAGGCCATACAATAGATTGGTGAAGACGTCGGACACTGAAGACGCGAACCTGTGAAGGGCACTATAACTGTTAGTGAAGGGCACTATAAGATAAGCAGTAACCAGTCTCATGCAGTAATCTTGGGCAATAGCAGGGTATTTACTATTTAATGCATTGGAGCTGTAAAAGTACAATTCGTAAATAAAAGAGGACTTCCTGGTCTGCGCAACCAAATTTTTCGTATTAGAAATAGCTGCTTTATGTTATTTTAGCAAGTAAAGCAGGAGGAAGTAAGTATCCATATCTGAAGAGTTCTGCCATAAATTTAGGCACAAATATTTATGTTCAGTTAGCTTTTGGGCCAAGTAATACTTTTAACACTTTATAACACAGTAAAATTGATTACAAACTTAGAGAATATTCATGGTTTAATGGTTTTTAAGCCCATCAAAAAAACGTGATACGCTTAATGATTCCATATCAATAATTCATTCACCCACTACAGATCAGAGAATAGGCCCGATAACATACCTTAAAACCTGTGTCATTACAAAGTCCGCAAGTTTGGACGGCCCGCAATGTTGACGTGAAACTTGCATGGCATTCAAAGATTTGTAGACAATGGTAATTTATTTGACCTAACATATGAAGGGGAAGCTAATAATGACCCTTCAACTAGATTCTGACGGCTAAAGGGACGATCGGATTCACGAGCATTCTCCCATTCAAATTAACTATTTCAATATTAAGAGCCATAGCAGACGTTGCTAGAATTTTGTTGCCACCACATGCCCCAGCATTTTTCCCACCGTAAACGGAATCGTAAAGCTCGTTAATAACTCGAAGTGGCGGGAAGGGAAAAAAGGCGCGAAAACAACTGACCTGGTGTTGGGTCGCGGCGTTGGGGTGGGGGCTGTGAGGGCGACCATTTCCTGGATGGCGAGACGCAGCTTCAGGCGGTGCAGTGGGTTGCTGATGCCGATTTCGCGTTGGATTTCCTGTTCCGACAGTGCTGCCATTATCGCGCCTGACTTTACGTTCGCGCGACACGCCGCCACGTACCACGCCGGCATGCCTACCCACAACTGCAATCGAAAGGACAAACACGTGTTACTTTTATTGTATCAGTAGCTTTTCTCTTACAGTCTCAAAGCCAACACTTATGTAGGATAAAAAGGCTGGGAACGTTGGCCGGGGAAAAGAAATGGTCTGGAAGATAGCCCAACAGTTGTTTACAAGTAGCTAAAAGTCGTTCGAGACCAATAAAACCCTTAGTAGTAAGGAGCTAAAGCCAGGTTTGGAAACAAAATCTTGACAAGCGAAATCCTCATCGAGACTAGCTAGGTAGCTTATGGATGTTTTAATGATGTCTCTAAGAAGCTGGCTAGCTTCCTATAGAAATCCATGAACTGAAAGCTTCACACTAAGCTAAGCGTATAAGGAGATATGGCTAATTGTTGGATAAAAGTAGATCTGATTAGCAATTACGAATCCGTTAAAGCAGAAGGTAATCGAGTTCTGATTGAAAGCAATACCAACGGACTTTGCAATGCCAAAGGATCTAAAAGGAATCGTAGTTAAGAAAATGATTGGAACTTAGTTATCGAACACATTGCCCCCTCTTATTAAAACCGCTCGTAGAACTTAAACGGCTCATTTTTCTACTCCAGGAATTTAAGACTTTCGACTATTCACCCTGAACAAGCACATCGAGCCTACCATTTCTTGAATATGAGTTAGAAAATGAGAAGTGTCAACTCGCCTCTAGCCATGCAACAATGGTGGGTCCGTTCCACTGGGCGAAAGGAAGGTGTGCTCCCATAGCCTCCTCGAGGAGCTCTTCCTTCTTCTTGCGCCGACGTTCCTCCAGCGGTTGGGCGGCCGGGAGACCGGTGCCCGGCGCAAAGTTATTTATTTGTCTGCTGAACTGACCTCCCGCGTAGGGCGTGGGCGAGGTCATTCCTTCAAGGTCTTCGGTGTCTGCAAAATCAGCAAACGGGGATCAACTCGGGACGTAGGAACCATTAACATCCCTACCAGAGATAAAACTACACCTTCTAAGAGCATTCACTTAAATTTCGTCGAAAGAGGTTGTAGTACCTTTTCTTTTCGTTGGTTTGCTAATCACCCATTACCGCTCAGAGACTAGTGAATGTCAAGATTTCTTCGCTAATTTCGCCTCAAGTTTTGGAGCCATATCAACAGATGTTGAAGCTATACTTTTGCTTACAGAACTATTTACCCTAACTTATGAGTAAGGGAAAATGATTTCTTATCGCTTTAACAATTCAGGAGCTTTACTGATTCCTAGTCATTACTACCTTATTTGAAACTCCAAGATTAGAATCATAGATGAAAACATTGATCAACAATATGATTGGGAAAAAAAATTAAAGGGGAGCCGATGAGTCTTTTGGAGCAGCCAGTTTTTTTTCTAATTTCACGGCACTTGCACAAAAACCCGGTTTTCAGAGGCAATATCGGCCGTAAAGTGCGGTTTAATAGCCACGTAAAGCTGTTTTATCATTTGCGCTGCACATGCTTGAGGCGAGTAGCATTGGCACTGAAATTACCACTCTGGGAAAACTTTGCACAGTAGCGACTGACAAGCAGCATCTTAACACAATAAGTGGATGTTGTGAGTTTCAAAGTGGCTTTACATGGGAGCTGCTCGAGGTCGCCCACCCGTTCAAAATAAGAGTTTTGGTCAGGACAGAGCTGCACGTGTCGAATAATTCCCTTCATGTTTAATAAGTAATTTGTATAATGGAAGTCTGCGTTAAATCTCACAGAATAGCAGTTGCATGCGTTTTTCTAATGTGTCAAGGGTGTTCACGCACACTACGCCTCCTCCCTTAAAAGTTTACACCCTTCTTCATTTATATAGGTGATGACAACGAGGACTGATGGCTAGAACCTATCTGCATAAAGGGAAAGAAGAAATTCTATCGTGATGATTAGCGCCTGCGACCATCGAAACAAGGGAGAGATTGTGGTAGTCCCTCGATGAACAGAAATACTTAACACTTTGATGAAAACATTACAACACGAACTGAAGAATCGCAATAGAAACTATGACAGACGTTCGGATTGCTTTTGCAGAGATTTCCTCCTCAAGAGTCTGCAGAATTAGTGTTGGAGAAACATAGAATAAATACAGGTTCTAAATGGGGTAGGTTGAAGCTGCAGTGGACGCTGCCAATGGCGGTCACTTTGAGTAAAACTCAACTGATAGTGCAATTCCCTTATCTGTTGCATCTTTCTAATTTCCGTAACTAACCAGGTATCTATCTTGACAAGCTGTCAAATTCATCGTGAATATCTTTTACGTTGCTCTCGTATTTAGAAAAAGGAGTATTCTCAATGACACATTATGAAAGGCAGAGAAATTTGACTTGTCAGCAGGCCCCTCTGTGTTCCAAATTGAGAATATTTCTGGCTCATAGGAGCTAGAGAGTTAGTCGATAAAGCCAATGGATTTAATTATTTTCAAATCATACAGGAACACCCAAGAGGGTGGCCGTTTTCTACCTTGACAGCTTCCCAGGAGCCCATAATTTCACCTTGGTTTGGTTAGGCATCCGGCAAATAGTCTGCAGATGGGTGCATGTGTGAAGTGAATGCGACGCAAGGACTCAGTGCTAGCGATGATGAGAATGATAACAACAACAATAATAACTATGAAGCCTTCCTGTGTAGTGCAGAAGATGTGCCAAGCAAAGCGCTGATGACTGAGTTTCGCCGCTGAATGGCCTTATGCAGCATGGGTGTGTACTTTAACCAGTACAATCCAAGCAATTACATATCTGCATACTAATGAGATTCATTAAAATACGTTGTTTCATGAATAATTCCAGTGTTTTACCATTTAGGCTGGTATCTGCTCTTTGTGGTTTTGATAACTATTTTTAATAACTCTTCGTCTCAAGATGTTTAAATACAATTTAGTTATCACGTACTGTAGGATGATTTTCTTCCGATTGATTAAAACTATGATAATTTAAACTTGTAAGGAGTTGCACCCCCTAACGAAAACATATTACCGTCGACTGAATCTTTAAGCCCCATTGAACAATGTTTGCAAATACAACCCTGCGTATTGTGAATGAAGGTGATACCTCAAGCGCATTAACGTTGACTTCAGAAATGCATAACCACTGGGTTTGACTAACAGTATAGAGGACCCCAAAAGACCATAGCATGTTCTTCAGTGTGGTCGTTTTCAACTGCTGAGCTCTAGTCGCGTGGGTGGGCTGATGCATCTTTACTTTTTGAACAGGACACAGACGCCCGCAGCGAGTGAAAGGCCACGTGGAAAGGGGGTTTTGAGGCACTATGTTCTGACCCTGGAAAAAAATAATAGGTGAGAGCACAGGAATTGCTTGCAACCACGTCAAATGGGCTATTTTGTTGGAACAAAATGCAGAACGAAAAGGAGGCGAGATGAACACAAATCACTTTTTCGAGGAAGTAAAATCTGACTGGAATCAGGGACGGGGACTGGGGTTTTTCAACAAAAGCCCTGGTTGGAGTGAAAATTAAGTCAGCTTTTAGAGGAATCAGGCACAAATATTGAGGAGAATTTTCTCCGTTAAACAACCCTAGGTAATCCATTGCGTCAGTAAATTTGTCAACAGGATATTTCAATAGTCGATGTGTTATTATAAGAAACCTGCTGAAACATTTTTTCAGCAATGGCGTCTTTGCATTTCGTTTTTGAAACTATCTTGATTATTTTCACGCTTTAGCCATTGATGTCAGAATCGAAAAAATTTCGCTCTACTGATGACTCTAACTAAAAAACAGATACGTTTATCTTCAGTTAATATGTATCTGCATCATGAAACAGTACCAAGCGATCACACTTTGAGATAGCTGGTTGTGAATTATTATTTCTCGCATTGTGTCCACTTTGAGTTGTTGACATGTTAAACCCAGCCATTGACATGCAAATTTGGTTTGCCAATACATACAATGGAGAAAGGATTGATTTCCACGCCAATTAGTCAAGGTTTAACCACCAACCCAGCATTCAATTAGAAAGATACACCCTCCCATCGCTACTTAATCACAATTTCATAGATTGGCAACTTAATAGATGGTCTATCGATGAGTCGGCCTTTGCCATTCCAGTGACAGCTTAAAATGCAAACACAAAATGAGAAGAAAGGGGACAAACCATAGGGCATTTGTTGCTGTTGCATTTGCTGCCTTTGTTGTGCCAGCTGGTAAAGGTGCTGTTGCTGCATCTCCTTATGTCGCAGAAACTGCAGATGCTGTTGCTGCTGTTGTAGTTGCTTCTGCTGCAGCTGAGCTCCTGTATTGGTCTGCGGATTGTAAGCGATGCCTAGAGATGGTGATGTCGAGGCTAGGCGTTGCTGATGATGGATTATGGGGCTCTGAGGTAGACCGATCTGTGGTTGGTCCTTCCCTCCCCGTTTGAAGATACGACCCAGGGTGCCGGTGATCGACCTTTTCTTCGTTGGAGTGGGCGAGGGTGCGTAATGAGACCCAGGCTGGTTGATGCGGTGGAGCAGCATCGGTTTATTCAAGCCTATTGTGTTGATAGCTGACGCAGTGATTGAGGGGCTAGTGGAGGTGGCGAACACCTGATGGTGGTGGTGATGCATGGTGATTAGTGGCACATCTCCCTCATGAGGGAAGTGGGTGTTGTACGGCGAGGAGGCTGAGACCACGCCAATCGCAGGATCGAGTTGCTTCCGCACAGTGGGATCGGATTTCGACGAGGCGCTAGAACTAGGACTCTCCAGCAGAGCTCCAGACGTAGCAACAGGCACATTTCCCATAGGGGATCTGAAAGATTGTCTAGATAAAATCGGTGTTGTGTTGTTCAAAGTAGGAAGGAATAGAGGAAGCGCAATTCAAAAAATACAAGCATTCATAGCACACAAAGTTCCCATTTACCATGCCATACACACTTTAAATCAAAAACCATATGAACGGACCGGTGTGTCATGTTTAAGGGGTTCTAACACAGAATACCAAGGCGACACTCAAACACTCAAGTAGCTGAATTGAACCATGCAGCTATTCAATAACTAAAGGCATGCTCTGCAACCCAGGGCAGAGCGGTCGTGCATTGCGCACAAGTTTGCCTGAGGGAGTACCTAGGAGGCGTGGAGTTAGGTGTGGAAACAGCAATTCGGTATGATGGCACGGAGTGGCGTCGACTATTGTTCCGGCTGTCTGAGGAGTCATTGGCGGCCGGAGACTGGCCACTTGTTGGGGTAGAAGAGGAAACACGAATCTGCGGATTTGGTGGTACGGGACTCGAAGAGTTCTGGCGTCCGCTCTCATTCATTCGCTGGGCTTCTACCTCCATCAGATGCTGCAGACTGCGATTGCGTCCGACTCTGCTTGCACAGGTCAAAGTTTCACGCATAACAACAGCAGCAACACCGATTACTTTAGCCCGTCTAAGCTTCTAGTTTATCGATACAACATTGAGTGTGAACTACACTGAAACAACACATTAAGCAAAGAGAGAACTAGAAAATGATTGGTGAGACTCACAGCATGTGAACAGCACTGGATGTGTTGGATTGTCGCATTGGCGAAGGAGCACCGACACCATTCACCGATTGATTCACGAAGGGCTGGCCCAAACTGCTGGAAGCCCTCTGAACAGGGTAGGAAAGTTCATCGGGAATCTATAGACAGCGAAAATTACCCATAAGAGCTGCTAGTTTACCTAAGAGCAACTTCGCTCTATTGAGATTGCGCTAACTGGTGCAGTTAGGCTTAGGGACATTGCATTAGCACGGAGATAACTAAAACACATCTCAGGGGACTTAGAAATCTCAAATGCCAAGGGTCTTCACAGTTGAAAAATTCAGGTTTGGTGAAAAGTGGGCCATGCAGTCCAGGCAACGTGTAGCATAAACACCAACACCACAGAACGCCTCCTTCAGCGAAACATGCAATAGCCAATGATTTGCGAAAAATGCTGGAATACGAAAGGGTGAAATCGCACCACCGGATGTTGGCAATTAGGGACTACAACTCAAAAATTTTAGCATAATTTATTCACAGTTCTTGACTCTTGCCTACACGCCCATTAAATGACTCCTTTATTACGCATGAACCTAATACTTGATGACCAACCTTCGAAAATGCCTTCTTCAAAACAGTCCTTTAGGTAAACCGTCACAACAGCTTGAGAAATCGAAATAGCCAAAATTATCAACCAAGCGCAAGGCGGGTTGATGCAAATCGTTTACAGTTATTGCATTTTACGGATCATGGATAGTCCAATCCATCCTGTGATTGAATTAACGGCATGCATCAAAAGCAGTAAAAGCGAAAAATCCCATAATCTGATAGAAAGTGGGGGAGAAGGGTTAAATGAGTGTTAGTGCATTTGAATTGCATGCAAAGCGTGCGAAAGTACGTCAAAAATTCATGCCAAATAAACATTGACATTATGTCAGAAGCATAATTGCTCAGATCCCTCGATGATAGCAGGGCGACATCGAGTTAAACTAGTTGAATTTTGTTTTACACTTATTCCCTTCCAGTGTAGATGTGTGTACCTTCTGCCCATTGTTTCTGCCGTTGCTGCTGTTGTTGTCGGGTCGCCAAATTGGCAACTGACTGACACTAACGTTGTCCGGGCCGAACTCATAGGGACTCTCCTGAGCAGAACCCAGTAGCTGCTGCTGGGCCGCATGTCTCTCGAGATTCGAGCGCTGGCATTGAAAGTGACTCTCGCTGTCATACTCGTTTACCTTTTGTGGCTGAAAACGCGGTCAAGGCAACAAATGCATTTGTTAAACACAACATCGATACGGACACAAGACAATCATTCAGACATTCACAGTTGTCAAGACGACTAGCTGAAAGGGATGGTAGATGCAAGAATCGAGTGCTATGTAATCCCCCCCCCTTTTGCCTGAACCTAACGCTACTAAAAATGTTGTCTTATTTTAATAGTCTTCTAATCGAATGAGAATATCCAAGTACTGACCTGGCACAAGAGCTGCGCCATGGCCGAATTGGCTCTTTGCGGAGCCGGAGTACCACTAGGAAACAAGGGACCGGCACGTCCAGTCGCATAAGCAGGGTGGTGGGTGGTTCCAGCAGTGATTGGACGTCCAGGGGGGCCCATGGATGCACCGCCAATGGCACTTGGAGTTCCGACCCTGCCCGTGAGGGGCGAAGGCGGTGGGGACCAGCCAGTGGGCCCGAAGCCGGGCAGTTGCGGTGGAACCGAATTGGAGCCTGAATTGGTTCCGCTCCTGACTCCACCACCACCAAGGGGTTGGTGCATGTTGGACTCGAAAATGTAGGGATTGGACTGCTGTACAACGCGTGACTCCAGCTCTTCGGCCAGCTGCTCGGTGTTCTGCTTCTCTTCCTGTGACATTATTGAAACAAAGTGCACATTCATTCACACCATTTGTGCTATCAGAGAGCCATAGAAGTATAGACTTCTGCACATTTCAAGAGAGGCGAGCCTCGATGAGGCCTTCTGAAAGGTCGATGCACAAGCAGGGTGGGAATACATGTTCCACAAAGGCTCTCACTTAGGCTCACCACCGGAGCCTCTTACTCTGTCGCCGTCAAATGAAGTTGATGTCCCAGTGTAATTTCATTCCAATGAACGCCTCTTATCGATGAGTGCCTTTGCTTAACGCTACGATGGCTCATAATGCACTTCCGAGTAGACAACTTCTAAGTGTACAATGGTAAACCATAGCATTTAAAGCTTTCACCTGATTTTTATCACTAAGAAGAAGCTAATTATTGTTGCTTTTGAGCAGGTAGGAAACCTTCAAAGTCACTCTTGTCATGTGTGCATCCAAAAAATTTATAGGAAGGGGTTCCCATTTAAAAAAAAATAACAAGAGAACTAAAATGAATTTAGATCCCCTTAGTCTTTAATGACCGGATCTGGGTGGTTACTATTTGTAAAGTAAAGCTTGTTTCTCAAAAGGTACTTATAACAATGATATTGTTCAATCATCTATACCGATGCACTTGAATAGTGGATTCGTGAAAGTTTCCAAGCCATGCTTTAATAAAGGGTTGTAGCATCTTCCAGGATATTCTCTAACACATTTGACTGTTTGTTCTGCTGACGATTCAATTAATTCACAATAAAGCTTTAAATGATGTATAACTGCACTTCACCAACCATTTCCTGTGAGTGTGACTTCTTAGTAGGAGCCGAGAAGTCCAAATTTATGATTCACATCCTGTGTATCCTTCTAGGGAGTCTAAAGAGTACTTGAAATCCAATTGTTTAATCAATACCAATGCTCCAGCATCGATTAGGCTCATTTGCCAGTAGCTAATTACCTTTATATTCATCAGACATTTACAATACAGTATGATTATGTGCGTATTACTTTGGACTTTCACCGTATACTCTGCAGTACTCTCTGACGCCTGCTTAGCAAAGTATCACAAACACCAATTCAATGAGATCCCAAGCTACGCTTCCATAGGATGATGCAGTACCTGGATCATCTTGATTTCGTTGTTGATAGCGTCGAGCTGATCCTGAATGAGCATGGCAAGGGCTTGAGCATCACTTGCGCTCTGGCTGTCTGACGTCGATTTACCATCAGGTGGGAGATTGGCTGATACTTCGTTCGAAGGGCTGCCCACATTATTGGGGCTATCAATGTTCTACAATAATGAAAATACACTACTTACAATAGATCATCAAGATGTCAAACCCAGTATCCAAGAGGATGTCGGTAAAATTTCATAGCTGTTCATGTTTAAATGATGGCAGAAGGACACGCAGCTCATTGACTTGTGGTGACTAACTTCTACTGCTGCATACAAAATAGCTGGATACTCATCCTGTTCCCTGGCTGGGACAGTTAATCATCAGTAAACGTGCTATGGGAACTACGGGCTTGTTTCCGTGTTTAGGATATTGCAGACTAGCCCACCTAACACAGTTCTGTACTGCCACTCATTGGACGCACACACCACACAGCTGTCCGGTCACGTCCCTGTTTAGACTCCCTGAAAATGACAGTCTTCAGTCTTGGTAAATTGTACCTTTGCAGTCCTGTCTTTTCCCTTACTATGATTGCCGGAAACTACGTAATTAATCATTTACAAAGGGCAAAAGCGTGAAAACATGGCTATCAGGCTTGTTCATGAGAAGCCTCTTCGAAAAGCTAAAAAGCATACGTTCAAATTAATTCACATAGTTAGATCAATGGGCTGAGAGAGTATTAACGGTATTTAAATGCGTCAGTAATTTTTTTAAAGGAATTTCGGCTACTTAGTCTCCTTGACACCAGTTCCTTTCCACAAGTGTACCCCATCTGATCGCTTAGTGAGTACTAGTGTGTTGGCAATTATCCAGCTCAGAGATTCGTTACAAAGGAACTAAGGACTGCATTACACTAGCGCTCTTAGTTTCTCTGGTGAAGTAATCCGTTTTGCACACATCATTCACTGTTAACTGTAGTGGAGATCCCTAATAGATGATATCCTTTAAACAATGACCAACCTAACGACTCCATCTGCCCCTGGTGATTACAAGATTCCATTGGTTACTGAAACCCTTCTACCTTCCTTTCCGTCATGTGAACAGGAGAGAACAGAACGAATTCTCCAAAACTATGACTAGCTGGGTTAACTGCTAGCCCAACTGCAGTAACCACACAAGTTAGACAAAATTGCTAAGCATGTGTAACTCACGTTTTCTGTCTTCGAAGGTCGACCTAAGGAACCAGTAATGAAACCTGGGTAGGCGTCATCTAAAATAATTTTTAATGCAGAGTTGAGATTTTCAACAGCAAAATCACGCCCCACTAGCAATGAAACAGGTTTGTGAAATTCTGTCAAAAGAATCGTGAGTCGCTGTACTATTTAATTCACTGTATTGTAGTTAGATTACCAGAGTTTAAAAATAGAAGCCGGTAGGCGTACACCGAGAAAAGCCCAAATATACCGAGTTATATGCAGCTGTTTGCTTTCAACACAACGGATTGTTTATTTTAATTCTAATAACTCTTTACGAACAGTTGACTTTATTTAAGGAGTCTTTGAGTACAGGTGTTTATGATCTGACCTGTTTGCCCGCACAGTGTTAAGGCTACGTTTCTTGAGGTTTATAACACTTTCTAGAATGGTACTTCTAGCCCTAAACAGTAAATTGGTATGCATAGTCGTGACTGCGTCTGTACGTACGTGTTGATGGCCTAAAGACCCCTTTACGACCGCTGTGAGTCACCCCACGAGGTCAACGCAGACACATGGGCGCCATTAATATTTACAGGCGTGACTAAGGCCAACTCATAGAGCCATGCTTGCGTACCTACACGATGAATGTGAGGGCGGAGGGGTAGGGGTATATCAGTGCGCTCCATTGCACATGCAAAAACTGCGCAGTGCCTGTTGCTGCTGCTGCTGCACGAGGGCAAACAATCGATAGGTGGGCAGACGCAAGCCGCATACACGACCGCGTGCGCACTGCGGTGACTGCGGGGTCGGCCACGTGTGCATCATGTGCGTGCGTGTGTGCTAGCTAGCTAGCAGGCAAGCAAGCAAACGCGTGTCCCAACGCGCACACATGCAACGCGGCGGTCGCTGCTGTCCGATGAGAAATCGCCACTCCGACTCCTCAGCATCCATAGGCTCGCACGTACGCAAGCCGCACACACTGTTACATATTCGGGCAAACCCGGGCCCCAGCAGTGTGTGATGCATCACAAACACAAACGTCTTTGGCAGAGTAGCTGATTTAGTAGCATTAGAACATGAAAAACACACAGAGGGCGATGGCTCTACCTTCTGCACTTAAACTTGACTGGATGTGTAGATGAGAGAGTCTCGCAGTCATTAAAAAATGTAATGAAAGTTTACCGAACAAAAAGAAATGGTTCGAAACAGTGATATTCTAGTGGAAGCTACAGCAGAGACTTGATGGAAAAGCCACTGAAAAAGCAGTTCAACTCGCTCGCTGTAACTACTGTCACCAGATGCAACAAAAATACACCATCTTCCACATGGAGATAAGTTTTTCTTGCATGTGCGTTTCAATCTGGAAGTTGAAATACCACCTACAGCAGTTCAGAATGCTCCGTGTAGGAATCACAATCCAACTCGAAATGAACCCTTCGAGGAATGAAGTTTCTAGTACATCGTCTTCGGCTAATGCGAAGCGGTTCACTACGCGAGGATTAGAGAGACCAACAAAGACTCTAAAACACCGCTTCAAGCAATAATTAAAGTGGAAATACTTTAATTAATTGGTGCAGTTAAGCGTTTTTTATCGAAAAATTGGATTCGCTTTATTCAGACGAGGATATTTAATAAGTTACTGACATTGACTAGGTTGAAAAAATTGTTTGCTAAGAAAACACGGAGGCAAAGGAATGTTACCAGCATCCTAGAGATTCAGACAGCCCTCAGATGACCTGAATGGTTCACAATGTTTGGCTTATTCAAAAACCCAAAGATGTGGTACATGATACATATATGTGCACCCTCCACCCTTCATTTCCAACCCCATCGATCAATATCAGATTCCAGATAAAGGAATTTTTGTGCGAGAGGTGCGTAAGGTGCAGCTGTGAGACAGAGATGTTAGGTCTACATTAGGGCAAAGCCAAATCATTGCTACTATTAAAATGACAGTGCAGTCAGCTACTGTAGGTTAGATGCACGAACTCTTTGTACGGATGATTGCGGAGCCGCCGAAGCGGTTTCTCTGGATCCTGGTCAGACGGAAGAGCTGCTCTTGCATCTGCGGTGAGAAGTAGAGACTTGCTGGACGGCGCAGCGGAAACGCCGATAGCGAGTACTGTACTGGAGGATGGATTTTCATATTTGATGGTACTGGTGCTGGTAGAAGACATTCACCGGTTTATTTATACCCCAATACATTCAATGAGTTTTGGATTGACCTATCACATCAATTTAAGGGCCTATAAGTGCTTTAGTAGGAAGTCTTGAGAGGTTTAAAGGGAATTAAAATTCGTTAAGCTTTTCATGCCTAATAACTTAGCAGGCTCAAAATGCTAACTGGCCAGAGCAGTCTGAAATGCACCTATAATAATGGCACTCTTTGACAAGCCTTTTCACATATTTGGTGTAATAATGACCTCCTCTCTTCCCTTGAAACGTGTCGAGCAATACGTGAAACACCAAATATACTGCTTCTAATTTTGGAAAGTTGTTCGATTGGGCACATTCACAATTGGATAAACTAATTCAGTGGTTTTTAAGGGCTTTCAAACCTGTCGGAAACTATACATGTATACGCTACACACATCCGCATCTTAGCGATGGCAAGATGTGCCACAGCTGCTGTTTTTAAAAGTTACGAGGGCTATACCAGGGAGTGGCTAAAAAAGAGGACGAGGAATGCGACTCACTGCTGAGGTTGGTGAGATCGAGGGACTGGGCCAAGGAGGCCTGGCGTCGTAGCCGCTCCAGTTCGTTGGCCATGCGGTCGCGCTCCGACTGGACGGACTCTATTTGGCGACGCAGGCGGTCAAGTTCGCTGGTCAGTTGGTTCTTCTCCTCCATCACAGCCATCTTCTCGCGGAGATGCGTTTGCAAGCGCTCGTTCGACTCCAACAGCAGCTTGTCAACCTAAAAGAACGTGAAATGTAAGAATTGTCCAAAATGCACCAATATTGTAGCAGTGGATGAAGACACTTCACGTATAAACTATCTAACGCCAATATAAGGGAGTAGCCACTCTTCCCTCAAACTCAAAGGGAGTTAAGCCCGATGAGGCCTACTGAAGTCAGGTAAAAGTGTACCTTTTCAAAGGCCGACAATTAGGCTCGCCACCGAGGCCTCATGCTCCATCTCTGTCGAACTCAGATGAAGTTTCAGCTGTGTTTTCACTGAGTACTTGTGTTTAACTTAGCAATGGACAACCATAGCAGAACAGGCAGAACCCCTACTTGCTGTCCCTCCGTCACTAACCTTCGTGGGCGCTTCAAACGCCTCGACCCTAGCTGTTACCAACTCGGAAATTTGCTCACATCGCTCAATTTGTCGAGCTGGCCATCCCTTACCGTGGTAGAGCATGTGACATGACTACCAATGGTAGTACTTGTATGCATTAATTCAGACTTCTGTCCCTATCCAGCATAGAGACATGTTCTTTGAAAACCAGAAAAAATTTTCGTATCTACATTTCATGATCTACCACTAGCCAAAACATGCCTCGAAGCATTCGACTAGTGCACTTGCATACAAATTTGCATTTCAACCTGCATTTGCTTACACAGCACTAAACAGAATGTGGTTGGATTCGTCACTTGGAATAAACGGATAACTTTTCAAACGGCACAGTACGGTGAACAACTTCTTATACACTGTTATAGTACTGATTCTTTTGATAATTTCTAACACGAATATAAACAATTTTCAACTTATTCATAGATTTGAAAAAGCCCAATCAAAGCACTCTACTGGCTTGGTAAGGAATGTACATATGACATTTGGTGTTGACAACTAAGGCGTTGAAACGTGACAAATCGGACAATTTCGGAGGACTAAAATAAGAAGTTTCATCATCAAAATGACCTACACTTTAAAAAAATTAATAAATACATTTTTCTACGCCACTAATGGCATTTAGATTCATCATGAAGATAGTAGAAACTGTGCTAAAATAATTAAGACATTGATTAAAACCAACGACAATGAAATATTGTGCCTAATACATTTTTCAGAAGCTTGCTTTGAAAAATTTTCAAATAAAGCCATCTGCTTTATCCAAATCTGGTGGTCCATATGTTACTGGTATTCTAATGAAACTGCACATTTGAATATAAGCATACGTCTAAATTTAGATGGTACAGTCCCCAGAGAACGCAGAAAGTAATTGAGGATGGGAGAAAATAAAGGTTCAGCGGAGAAATGAACATGCAAATCGAAACAATGACAACGCGGCCACCTAGTTCCGTTATTTCATAGAAGCTATGAAATACACAGCATAGGCTCAATGGCCCAATTAATTAAATTTTCGCCATATCATTACCTTTTTCCAACACTAAGTGGATAAAGGTGAAAGTGGGTTTCCTTAATCGACGAATCAATTTGCCAGTCTTACTGTAACAAGGCTAAATAGATGATGATGTTACTTTGCCAATCTACGGAATTAATTTTTCGAAAGTAGCAACTTCCACACTATAATCTCAGTGTTATTTTTGGATCACTGACACAGTAATAAGGCAGGTCAGAGAGCAAAAAGCAGACGAAAGGTTATTGGGAATGGCAAAGTACGGTCCACCCTCGCTCTGCAATTTGCTGCGGAACATTTCATCTCCAAAAATTTGGCATTTCAGCTTATTCGCACTGCAGAAAGGACTTCTTTTATAAAATATCCAAAGTGTTTAACCGTTCACGTCGCCAGAAAAATTTGGAAGCCGTTCCAAATAGGAGAGCTGTTTGGCTTAGGCACGAGGACTTGCACCTAAGGAATTCACATGACTCGGCCCTTTTTAAGATGGCGCCAAACGACAATGGGGCCATTAAAGTAATGGGGGGGGGGTAGTTGTAAAAAATAACCTTTAAGAGAACTCTACTCATCTACAGGTGTAAAATTAAAAAAAGGCTAATGCACCAATTGAGTTTCCATCCTACATGTAGATAAAATATAATTTGTGCTCAAGTAATGGGAACCGTAGGCTGCTAACCATCAATTTATATACTGTGGATATTGGTGTAAAACCCAAATTAGAGTATGAAGTTATTTTTAGGACTATTCCAAAGTTGTCTAGACTTATAAAAGCGTCGATTAGCCGTGAATTATGACAAGGTAGAATTAATTGAATGTTCACGGATGTCAAAGTGGACATTTGTCTCATGCTAACCAAAAAACTACAGTACTATTACCGCACCTCTACCATCTTCCGTAAATGGGTTAAAGAAAAGAGTTGACAAAACAGTATTGTGAACCGATGGTAATGATGATTATGGGATAAAAAAGAGGATTTACGGACATCGAATTGAAATCCGGTATCGAATACCGTTAGTGATAGATGGACACGTTACTAGAGAACCGAAAAAACTTAACATCACATTATCTGTTACATCTTACCACCTAATCTCATCATGTGCATTATTCACGATATCTTTATCCGTGGCTGATGGGAGTTGTGATGTGCTTTATCGAACACTTTTCTTCTCACACTAAAGCAGATTTACCGATTTTAAAAATCCCTACGAAGCTCTGCTAGCACAAGACTTACTGTAGCAGTGAGACGAGCACTGTGGTCTTCATTGAGTCGCTCGCGCTGGCGCGCGCGTTGTAATTCCGCTTGAGTCTCAGCCATAGCGGCCTGGACTTCGCGAAGGCGATCGTCCGCCTGACTGAGCTCGGCGCGCAACGTCCGGATGCTGGACTCCTGCGCCTCGACGCTGATCACGTCGCCCACTGCCGCTGCTGCTGCTGCGGGGGTGGCGGGGACAGCCGAGGTGGCACCTTCCGACGCCACCGATGCCGGTTGGCAGCCCTCCTGACTCTGGTACTTCTCCAGCAGCACCTGCAGGTCCTCGTTCTTGTTACGCAGCATGTCAACTTCGATTCGTAGGTGGTTCACACGCTCCTCAGACTGAATGCAAAAGGAGCGGCATTTCAATAACAAGTTTTCACAAAGAGGGGAAATCGTTACGGTCGATCACCTCCCATCTGAGGTTTTAGAGGTGTAGCAAGTACCGCATGACAAGCATTATAAGATAATCAGCTAAAACTTTCACGACTTCTTGCATTGTCTTCTCAAATAATTATTAGAGCTTTCTCTAAGCACATCTGAAAATAAATGTTGATTTCAAAGTATTCGTTCTCATTTAAAGTTAATGAGACGAAGTTGTTAGGCAGAGAAAATGGAGATCGGAAAGGAAGCTTAGATTTGTCACAAGAACTAGCTGAGACCACGACAGCTGGAGCCTATTTTTAGATCCCCATGACTCAAGAGCAGTCGGTTTTTCGGAGATCTGAAAGAACACGTCACGCAAAAACTCGGCTCGGGATTCATCCCAAAGCCAAGCAATACGAGGGAACGTGCTAACGCTGGGGGTGTATTCCTTCGAGTTAGAAACAATTCATACATTTGAGAACCTCCACCCTTCGGCAAGTTATTAATCTATACTCCAGAATTTCTGGTGCTATACATTTCGAAGACAGCTTTCGTCAAAATTTACGCGCCCTTCTTCTTAGTCTATTGGGGTACCTACTACTGCTGAGTCTGAGCATGTCAGTTGTCAAGTTGTTAAATCATACGAAGAATCCGGAGAATCGAGCCATTGCCAGTGTGTTTTGCCTAGGGCCATTGGCATAATTGTCATTTAAAAAGAACGCCATTTGCATCCACTTCTATGTGACCTTTCACCTCTGTAACATCACGAAATATTGACATTGAAATATTGAAACATCAAATAAAATTGTATGTTAATGAGCCGATTTTTGCGAAAATTTTATTTCCGGCTAGAAGCAGTACAAAAGGACAAAAACTGCTAATTACTCCAAGGCATTAATTGTAAGTTATTTAAATTAACCGCTCTAGCAAATAATTAGCAGATGCAAAACAATTTGCGGCGAAAATTACATTATTATGAGTGGAGTGAATTGCCTAACAAGATTCATGCCATAATACGTTGAAATTCGACGTAGGTGATTTGTAAGTTTGTATCTCGGAGCTCTCTGCTACACACCCACAAATGATTTCGCAATGAGAAGTGCACCTAAGACGTTTTGAGGTCGCCTATTTTCGAATATGCCTGATTAAGAGATGGCGTATTATTTGGTAATTGAGTACTGGAAATCGAAAGGCAATATCTACTAATACTAGGGGAGGAAGAACTCCGAAAAATGTCGAGACCGTTACATAGCACAAATACGAAAATGCGCACATCTTACGGAATGAATTGGAAACACAATCATCCCCTCCCTTTGAGCAAATAGGTAAAAGCGAGTAAAAATGTACCTGTTTGAGTTCCGAGTCGCGACCAATGAGATCCGCCCCAATGCGATTAGCCTTTTCGTGCGCCGCGGTGGCGTCGTGTTGGGCGGCGAGGTAGCGCTGTTCTAGGGTTGAGATGCGCGCCTCTTGATCGTCTCTCTGGGCCTCGGACTCCCTCAGATCGCGTTGAAGTCGATTAGCCTTCAATGATGAGCAAAGTAGAGTTACGAGGTATTTGGCGTCTGATTAAGAAACCAGTCTTCACTACCGGCTGCCACAAACTCAGCGTCACGTGCTCTAAACCACTTACTAGACATCAGCCCGTACACACCCACAAGCTGTACGAGCGCTGCAGCCAAGCCCAACTACATCAGGTCACTCAGTGGCCACTTCAGACAATTATCATGTGGTTTAGTAAACTAGCCCAATCAGTATTCTGTCATCAAGACGTGTAAATCCGGGGCACACTAGATTTTCGAGGTGGATACGCGGCGTGACACACCGAGCTGCAAGTGGTAGTTTGATCTGGCAAAATAAGCGTGTACTCTATACTATTGGTCTTGTGTACTATTGATCCTCGTATGGGTCACAGAATCTATTCATAGAATGAGGAGATTCCCCAATTCCTCCAAACGGTTTTACGGTTCAAAAGGACCTCGTAAGGCGGGTTTAGTAGCTGATTTTACAAGAACAGTTTACATGAATTGCATCTGTTTCAACCGATGGCGCCAAGTTTTGTTTTCGGCTCATTACTTCTATTGTTTCATTTCGTGAATGTGGACACTATTACATTATTTCTGCACGAAAGACACCACTTTGCATCCCAGATGAAAGTGGCTACGTCTGAGTTAGATTTTGATTTATTGGGGAACGATTAGGCAAATGTGGGATTCCTTCACTGCTTGACGAAGTGGCTTGATTTACATAGTCTTGAAGCTGCAATTCATTTTCACCTTTTACGCATTGCGCTGATTAAACCATAATGCTTGCAATACCGCGTGTGGAAACGCAGGCATAAGCAATGCCAGAGTCAGAAATCATGCAAAGCAGAAATGAGCTAGGGTTCGAATCGCGGTTGACGTTTCGCATTGACGAAGAATAGATTCAACGTAAAGTATAGTTTAACTCAACATTGATTAAATTAATCCTTTTTATATTTTAAATAAGAACCTTTTTTGAAAGAAGTTCAAATTAAAGTCACAAATTTGGACTGGAGAAATAACAATCTCTAACAGACTGAGCCTTTAATACCATAACATTTTACCCAAAATTATCATAAAGGAAAATTTAAAAATTAATGGTGATCATTAAGTTTGAAATAAATGGATGTTCAGAAAGGTCCGGAAAGTAATGGAGTTATTTTATTCAAAAGATAGCTGTCTGTATAAAACATGCATGCGGATC
Organism: Anomotaenia brevis; assembly: GCA_030710315.1. Classification (NCBI taxonomy): domain Eukaryota; kingdom Metazoa; phylum Platyhelminthes; class Cestoda; order Cyclophyllidea; family Dilepididae; genus Anomotaenia; species Anomotaenia brevis. The sequence continues at coordinate 716,452 of JAUOZQ010000029.1, forward strand.
TTCTCCGTCTCGCAGTTAGATGACGCAATTGTAGCTCTACTCGAAGGACGTCCATCCCATTACAGCACAGCCAAGTACTCCTCTTCTTCCTGAAAACCACATGGATACCACCATCCAAGTCCCATGTCTTTTACCGAACAGTTCAACCAACGTCTTCAACCTTGATACAGTTGCAATGTCATCACGCTTTAGTTCATATCTAATTCAGAAATAAAGTTCACTTTTTTGCCCGAATTCTAAGCCAGCTGTCGCAAATAGACGGATCACGCGAGTCCTTGCATATCAAACAATGCTCCATGCAACAATCCTTTTTGAAAGCCAAATAATGTACACCGTAAGGAATTACGTGCAACGCAAACTATCACAGCGTTGTGGCGATAAATTTGGAAGTGTCCCGCTTGTAATGCAGCACGTGCCCCAAGTACGCTTGAAAACGCTCGGATTGGGAATTGTGCTGCATTTTTCGTCAGATGATAGGCCACTTTCAAGACTTTCAGTGGGCACTTGAACCAGTCCTCAATGGAGACTTCGATTTTTCAATAATTTTTGATTGCAGTTTTCTGAAGTTTTTCGATACCACCAGAGTAACTTCCTCTAATTTGAATAAAGCAGGATTCAAACTCACAATATGTGAGTAATAAAGACTAGCTCAATCGCGGTTGAAACTATGGACAGACCCCATTTATAGGCACTGTTGATCAAAAATGGACCCAAATTTCTGAGAGATCTAAAAGCAAACAATTTCCTTATGACATCAACGTACTGATGAATCAAATTGTACAATATTACAGTTTATAAGGAAGATATTTCTTATAGAATCTTGTTTTGACTGCTACTGCCGTTAGCCAATGCAATTTACAAAACAATATCCATATATAAAGATCGAATTAATAAGATTGGGTAACTTTTCATAATAATACCTAAAATGAAGTTGTGCATGGAAAAATAAGCAAGGCAATGACCCCGCCAGTCAGGGCATTGGTGAAGGGATTCTGCAGCAGCTGTTGATTTAGTCTGGTGAAGCAGCTGTTCAAATTCGCCTCTCCCCACAAGTGGGGAGATTCCCTTGTTCAGGACACCCTAATAGAACTCTTGGACTCAGTCTATTCCAATAAGAATTAGCCGAACCTACCTGGTCCTGCGCACGAGCCAACTCCTTCTGGAGAGTGGATATCGTAGACTCGAGGCCGCGGGCGCGTTCGGTAACTTCAACGAGTTTTCGGTCGGTTACGGCAGCACTGGCTGCAGCTGCAGCCGCAACGGCGGCGTAGTTCGTGGAACCATCTAAACAATCATTCCCCTCAAAGTCTTCCGAGCCGTTCACTGATGCCTGAAAATCCTTCCCATCTAGCCCGATCCTCTTTCCATCGGCGTCTTCTGAAACGCCGTTCCCTACAGAGAATTTTGAATTGAGGCAAAGTTTAATAACTCCTAGAAGTTGGAAAATACACTTTATACAATAGCACACTGTAAATTCTTTCACCACCAGATGGAGGGGGCGCAATGAATGCACAAGTGCGCATCTCGGGTAGGTCCTCCACGTCGCAAGAACAGCTTTAGGATAGCTCTATTTGAAAAGCTTCTTTGTAAATATCGTCGTGACTGAACATCAATAGAGGCCTATGAATTTCATGTAACACACCACTGATGCTCCTCTTTAGCAGGAAATAAAAACATTGCTGACGGAAGATAGATGTGTGAAAAAGATTAAGACCTTTAATCAAACTCTTAAACTTTTAATATAACGAGCCATTTTGATTCACAATGGAAATAAACAGTAAATACTAGTTAGACGTTTTTTTAAAAAAAAAACAAAGAACAAGCCAAAGGAGCAATCGGGTACCCAAATTGAGTTTTGCTGGGTCCAGTTTCATCTTCAAACATAGATAAGCAGTTCTCGAGTTAAATACTAATAAATTCCATGGTGAGAACAGGTAGACCTTTTATGCTTATAGCACACAGTCTGGACTTGTTTTATGTAGCATTCCCTCTAGTTGGCATTATGACTTCCAGGATCTAACTTAATCGCCGTCTAAACACCAATTTCCGAAATTCAGAGTGCAAATTTTGTTGTCACCAGAGTCTTGACCACGGCTTACTGCATAATTAATTAGTGAAAATTTATCGAGATTGAGACAAATTTTAATTCACTTGAACTTTAGAAATCTTGAGGACGTTGAACTGTCGAAAAAAGAACGTTGGATGTTAATGGAACGTTACAATTTTCGGTGCCGTTTCTATTTCCCAGGAGCTCCTTCATAACATTCAGCGTTCAGCTGCAGTTCCTGATCTGTTCCAACGTTAACTAACTTGACGTTGGTTAGGTACGTAAAACTATCTAAAGTCAAGCAAGGTCAAACAGTTGCCAACACGTACATGCCAAAAGCTTAGCTATGATATAGATTTTTCTTCCCAAATCGACGTTCAGATGAACAAAAAATTGGATTAAATAAATCCAACATTTATAAAGAAGTTGTTTCCCACTAGTAAAAAATTGCTAACAATTTCTTTATTTCCTTAAAGACAATCGCAACAGAATGGTCCAAATTAATTAAAGATGTGTAAACAGCATTAATTGTAAGTAAATGTGCAATACTTTTTAAGTTACGTTAAAGCTAATAGGACGGCTCAGCGCTGTTAGAAAACTGCAGAAAACGGTTTTGAATAGGACTAGCAATTGATTAAGTGCTCCCAAATGGGATTGTTCATATTCCGGAACAGTGCGGCTTACTTCCAACCAAAGGTTACAATAATAGGTTTCGTAAAGAGATTTACACAGGATAGTACTGATGGCCTCTAATTTAGAAGGCCGACGCTAATCGAATCTACGACCTCTCCAGATATAACTAAGAAGCCCTTGAGTGCCTTAAGGTCAAAAACACAATAACAACCACGAAAAAACCAAACACCAACTGAAAATACACGATATCAGTCTCTTACAATTACTTGAAATGCTAAACTCTATGGATTTCTCTGATTGTGGAGTAAAAGTAATTATTAACGGGACCGCTTTCACTATCTACCGTCAGTTGAGGCATCTTATCTACATTATTGAGATGAATTTGGTGGAATGAAATTAATTCACAAAGAGCGAGCCAAAAGCAGAAGCTCACGCCTAGGTTTTTGTGCTTTTGCTTCTTGAAAGAAACACAGCGAGTCAACTACCCAACCAACTGACCAATGTGGCGCTGACTCATGCATCCTGTCTTTTAAGCGTGTTGATACCGCGTTTACGTGGCCGTCGACAAGCTAAAATTAAATTAGTTTTGTTTATACGCGAAGTCTATTTTTGCCTCTGGTTTCCACCACCATGCCCCTCCATAGCATAAGAAATAACTTCTAGCTTGTAATTATAAAAAACCAATAATAACTAAGTGATTCCTTACAAATCAAAGGAATTCCCAACCAGCAAGGTATTCGTGTCGCCTGAAGTTAGTTACTCATTTGAGAAATATTTCTCCACACCCATCACCAAACTGAGTTGAGTTTTAATTTGCATGGGTTTGGGACCCAGCTTGTTTATAATCAGCCACATCGATTAATCCAGAACAAACCCTTACGGTTTACCCTCTTGTTTACCTGCGATGAAGGTCATGCCAAGGGAAATAACACCTCCGACTCAGATGTGATTTCACAGGGCTGCAGAAGCAACTTGAAAACTAAATCGCGTTTACCTTGTCATAAAGTCATCTGCTTAAAGTAAGCAAGAAGTCGCTCTCTGTGTTATAACCTCTTTAAGTGAAAGGTAAAATTGACAATACCTAATTCAACTTTATGCAACACGCCATAGCATAGAGTGAACAGACATCGAACAGACCCATTTTGTGGTAAGGGCTCTAAATACGGGACGACTGTTTACGCAAATGCGCGAGTAGCCTTATCGGACGCATCATAACGTGTTAGCATTACAAATGAATAAAACAAGAGCTCGCCAGTTCTACAAACTGATTGCCTGAATATTTCAGTCACTTGTGTGTCCAACGTAAGATTTGGCATTTAGGAGTTAAAAATGATTTGAAGAGCGACCAGTTTCTTGAGTAACAAGAAGGCACTGAGTTGCCGTTAAAGCAGATTAAGTAAAGTTTCAGAATTTGGAAGTTTGGAGGGGGTTCTAATACGACATTCCTGTCCTTACTCAGTTTAAACAACCACATAAAGAACTCTAGTTTCGTTATTTAGGAAGATATCTAAGATCTACCTACAGAACACAGCGTTAGGAAACTTAGACGGCAGTCAACATGAATACAGCCGATAATTCCTGGCAAGCTTCCCTCCTATAAATGTCAACTAAGGTCATTAATGAGGGAAAATGAGGAAAACCCTTCGAGCTTTAGGCTGTTTATCATATAGAAGTTCCCTACTGTCCCCTCTACAGCTGGTTGACATCAGCATTCAATAGAGTCGACTTGACTAGACCAGCTGACGCCGGGATTGAACGCCACAAAGTCGGAGATGATTCAATCAGCTTGTGTGCGTACGTGCTGCTAAAGGCTCCAAATTAGTATCTAATTAATGCAGTCGAGAAGGATTGACTATAAGTCACTCCTAAAGCGAAGTTAACTGGCCTGAGAAATTTAGCAATATGGATCGGTAAACAGAAATATGCAGTGCCAAAATTTGCAAAGCTGGGCTTCTACTTTTACAGAACCCTGTGCAAAGAATTAACAGTTTAAATAACTCTAAAGGCATAGGGAGGTGACCTTACATATTGACTCCAAGGAACGCATAGACCGGTTAGTGAAATACTTAACCATGTGAAAACCCTTTCAAGCAACCCACTAATACAAATTCAATCACCATTTTGTTCCATCCATGCTCTTGCTTAAATTATCAAGTAAGTTTCTAGAGAACCTAAAAGAAAAGTACGAAATCTCTTAAAGACTAACGACTCGAGTTCTCGATATTTCGGCCTCTTGACCTCAAAACTGCCCACGCCTGCGCATCACCTAAAGTGCCCAACTACTTTGCGAGACCTGTCAGGGGATCGGCATGAAGGGTGAACCACCAGCATTGCCAATGCAAAACCTGCCTTACGTTCTACTTAGCTCTCCACTGTCTCGAAGTCTTCTGATGCTTCCAAGCTCATAGCAAAGAATCTCTGCCTATCCTCCCCATTGTAGCGAAATACTATGAGAGTGAAATATGGTCTTCGGATTGCGTATATCTTTCCTAACCGTGCTAAGAGATGCTCTAATAGGCTTGTAGATGACCTTGGCTAAAAAGGCAGTACGATCAAATGAATCCACTGTCATATCGATATTGATCACAGAGTTCTAGCACACTGATCCCACAAAAAGCGTACCTAAGCACTACATCAAGCCAAACTGTTCAACAAAAAATTGGAAAGATACACATGGTGTCATCCTAAAACCGCTTACCTTAAAGAAAAAAGAACAGTCTCTTGATCTTACCCGAAGGAAATCCTCCTGTTCATTCAAGTATGACCACCTAACAAGGTAGCCAACAACCGTAGCAGCTCCAAAAGAGAGGACGAGTAAGGAGGGTGGGTGGGTGAATCGAGAAGTTCCAGTGGGAAAAGAGAGGCGTGGTGGACTTACCGGTGGCGTTGGAGTTGGAGCCGGCGGGGGAGGCGGCGATGCTGGTGAGGGCGGCGGCGAGCTGCTCGCGGAGGGAGGCGCGGTCGTTGGCGGAGGCGCGGACCTCCTCCTCGAGTTGCGCCGCGCGCTCCAGGGCCGCACGCAGGCGCTCGCGCAGGCGCGTGTCCATGGCCTTGTGGTGCTCGAAGAGCGACTTGAGCGCCTTCAGCACCTCTACTTCTGAGCTGACCCCACCCGCGCTCGACATCTGGCGCTTCACCACCGTCATCCGCAGTGAACGCTCGTGGCGTGACACCAGACACTCCAGGTGCTCCAGCAGCAGCTGTGGAAGATGGAGGCATTGCGTAAAATTTATCACGATTTAAAATCATCCAGAGGGCTATCAAAGTTACTAGCTAACAGTGCCTCGAAATTCAAGTAAATACCTCTACTTAGGAGAGGAAATTATCCTTGAACTGCAACATCAACCTGATGAAACAAAGTTGCAAAGACTGAAAGAATATTTAATATAGTTTCATACATTAGTGGTTCAATCAGGAATATAAAAATCCCCCGGACAGTATGGTCAAAATATTTATTCTCATTATCGAGACATCTTGCCCTACGGAATCAAAAGATTGACTCGCAATTTAATAATTATCAATTTCTTTTAGAACACAGGATCTATGAAAAAGGTTAACATACTCGAGTGTTGTTTCGTTCAGCTTTGAGTTCTTGAATTTCGTCCTCGCGTTCCATTAGTTGGTCTCGGTAAAACTGGACATCTTTTGCCAAAACTGCGATATCCTTTTGGTAAAATAACCAGAAAAAGATGGATTTTGTACATGGGTAATCAGAATTCAAGTGCAAAAGAAGGCAATCTTGATATAAGGTGCTAATTACTGATTATAAAACAGAATGAATTCGTAAAACAGGAATCGGGGCTCTATGAAAGCAGTCTAAAATTTAACAAACCTCAGGAATTTTCTCCCGCAACTGACGAGAAAGACTATCCTTTTCTCGTTCTAGCTCACTGAGACGATTCTGTGAATAATTCAACTGTTCCTGAGCTTCTTGAAAGTTTTCCATAAGCCGATCACGCTCATCCAAAATGCTTAAGAGCATGTCTTCAACAGTATTTCCCTCAGCACTGACTTGCGAATCCCTGTCACCTTGGCTTGAATTGCTATCCTCCGCAATAGTGGGCATTATATCACACATTTTGAATGTTGTGTGGTGATTAAATAAAAGATGTGAATATTAGGGATGATTTATTTACAAAGTACTGTCCATAAGAGCTCCCACTTTTCTTGGAGATAGGGAAATATTTTACAAGTTAAACTGATGCATCAGAGGTGCGAAAAGTTTTAAATCAATCAAATAAATTAAAGCAAATACTAAGGAGCTCCGGGTAACAATCATAAGAACGGGAGACAGGACATCATCTCTTGCATCTGTATTTAATGCAGTAAAACTATTACATAGACTTGGGGGATCTAGTTCAGTAGTACTTACTTTATTCAACTAGTTAGGAAGACACATTGCAATTTATTTGTTCACATTTCTTTATTTTGAACATTTGCAATACTTTAATAATTAAAGTTTGATATCAATTTAAATAATAAGCAAAATAGCACCTTTTTCTAGGAAACCAGGTGAAAAATGATAGTGAATAAAGTTAATACTATTGAGAATTATTTACAAATAGCATTCATTGTGTGGCAAGCAAATGAAAATCATTTTCTTAGAATCATACTGATAAAATAGTCCAATTTTCTGTTTCTGGCCACCCATGCATTTCGAGATTTACAAGCACATATTCTTGTCACGTACATGCCTAAAGATACGCACTTTATAGTAATATATTTTACTTTGATGCTGTGACATATATATATATACATAGGGGACATTTCGACATATTTTTCCATTACTTATCAAAGCAGAATGACCTCCATAATTTCAACTAATGCATTTTCGAACCCAAAGATTCAGAATTTCTTGTTTGAATTTTCATCCACGATTTTTTAAATCCTTTGCATTTCAGCCATACGAGAGATCATAATTTGGACATAGTATAGTTTTTGCTTACTTCATGAAGGATGCCGAAGCAAATAAGAGAATTTATAGGAAGGAATTATCACACAGTAAACAATCTAGTACAGATACATAGCTAGATTCTCCATCTATAAAAAATCGAAATAGTGTAACCAAAGCACTATTATATAAGAAAAAGATATCAAGTAGAACTTGTGACAAAGCCTGGAAAATCATGGACCAACTCTATGGTCTTGATTTTTCTTTTATAATGGAACGCTACATGATGATTGCTCAAAGCTCATCCAGCTAATCTGTTTGTTTTCTGTGTTGATGAAGGAATGCTAAATCCCTAACTAAGTGCATCATCGTTGGCGAGCACCAAAATGAAATGAAGTACATGGGATTCTATCTTATATTAATGTTAATGTAAATGCAACACTGACAGCAGTTTCTTAATGATATAGATTACTTGTTTGATTGTGGTCTAACGGAGAATTTGCTCTAATGACCCCGATAGAAGCTACAAGAAACAATTCGCATGAACAAAATAGGCTATATATATATTTTGGGGAATGCTTATAAGTTGTCATCTTAGGCTTCTCAAGGAAGAATCTTTATTTATGACATGTTATCGGCTGAGTGCATAATGAATAATGCCTCGGCTAGGTGAATAGATAACCGAATGTTTTCTGTGGCGACATGAATAGATGAATACAGCCTGTCATCTCAAGATTAAAAGCACAAGAATTTCTTTTTACTGCCACAAGCATTTTTAGATATAAAATCAAAGGATTAGTAAAAGCACATTTCTGGTGATTTGCTCTCATTTTAAGGAGTTAATCAATTTTGTGTAACAAAGAATGAAATTAATTACCTATATCATGCAGTTTAAGTTTTTTATTGGGCTTTTGAAGAAACCTGATACTTAATGGATCCATTTTGTCATCAAGCTGTTTTTTCTGCGCGTTTGGCATAATCACTGTCTTGTCTCAGAAGTTCCAATGTATCAGGGTAGGTTTCCTTGACTCCCTTCGCATGCTTCTCCTTTTGTTTACCAGAATCTTTGGTTTCACCCTGCTCCTTTGACGAATGGCAAGCTAAGGGCGGAAAGATGAACTTCTTCGACATAGAGGTATGCGAACTCGTAAAAACTCTTTCAAGCGCCAGTTTACCTACGGGACTTTTTCTTCTCCCCAACGGACTCCTTTGGCTTCATTTCCTTCTTCTCTCTTCCCTTCTTCTTCTTTTCATTCTCCTTCTTTCCCTTCGTTTCTGTCTTGGTCTAGGTTTTAGCAAGCACATTTCATCAGCATGACTTTGTAATAGCTCAGTTAACATACAATTAATTTCTCAGAGACCACTCACCATTGGTGTCTCATTATATCCGGTCGTTTGAACGCCTGTAAACCAATTCAATGCACACGTTTCAAAATCAAATATTAAGCAAGACTCTATGTACTTATTTTGCCTACTATTTGCCCAAACAGACCTGACTACGTGCTACCCTTAAAGGTAAAAGAAGACCAAAATCATCCGGTTCTTGTTATGAGTTCTAGAATAACATTGCTAGCTAATCACAGAATCGGCTATGCGGCATCTTTACAACGGGCAGTATGCCGCATATTTCTAGCAAAATAAAGGCAGCCCGGTAAGTTATTATGAATCAATGAACCACTTGGGGAAACCTTCATGCTAAGTAAATTAAGTAGAATTACATTGTGATCGGGTGTGCATGGACTCTTTCTGTGCTTATTTTCCATTTTATTTTCACTATATCCTCTGGTAGTTGATCAGATATGGGTTAGGCTGAAAATCTAATTAACCTAATTCAAACTGGTTAATAATATATCGAAAACGATGGGTTGTATTAAACTAGGTGCATTATATTGAGTTAGCTGTGGTGAGTTGATTTATTTGGGCTTCCCTAGTGGCTTATCCTCGCCAGGGTTGTGTTCGTCGTCGACTCTCAGTGGCTCCCAAGTGTCGGGGTATGTCTCCTTGGACCCCTTCTTGCACTTCTTCTCCTTTTTTAGCTTTTCGCTATGCTCTGTTAATTGAAAGGAGTGGATTTCTGGGGTTTAAATCTTTTAATTTTGCCTTTTATCCTGTAAGGCCCTCATCACTTACTGGACTTCTTAGCTCCACCAGATTCTTTGGGCGCCTTTTCTTTGTGTGTCTAAGTTCAAATTGATACAATTATGACGTAATCCAAAAACTTAGAGTAATTAATGTCAACGCAAAATTGACATGGAGAAAAATAGAAGCTTACTTTCATATCTTCTTGGTGGATCGTTTGAAAATCTACAACCAATGCGAGCATCAAAAGCAAATGAAAGACATTTAAAGGACATGAAACGTGAATATGACACAAAAAACTCTAGCATACCTTTTAAGTCAGTACTTTCAAAACTCGCAGAACTGCAAGACTTTATATACCCCTAGAAAGTGCAAACCATCGTTCTGATTTTCTAATTTTTAGTCATTTTTAAAGTCCGGCTGCAAAAACACAAGATTCCGATGAGTGCCTTCTGCGCAAAAAGTGCATGGGAACAACCACAACGGGTCATACGATCAAATTTTGATCTTTAAGCCGGTTCTGTTGCAGGCAACAGTGCTTTTAAAGAAAAACTATTTTGGTTTTGTGAGCCAAAATTGACTATTATTTCTTTTCAAAAACCTAACAATGCACAATGGATTTATCTATTCGTATCTGCGTTTTGACTTTGATTGGGTTTCTTTCCCCTCTTTGTGAGTGTAAAATACCACACGACCTGTTGGAGTATACTAAATCAGCTATACAAGACTGTTTGAATGAATTTTTTGTTTAATTGGTGGGTGTTTCTGAATTGAACCTTATATTTCGGGGCTCGTGTGGACATGACGTCCGTGTGAAAACCTAATGTAATTGCTAACTGAAAGCCATTATAGATGCTAAAGAATTAGGATTAGACCCAGGATCTAGATCATACTTCAGCCAGCCTAAGGAAAGTTAGGTTATATCAAGTACTTCGACCTCCATAAAGTGAGGAGAATTCATTTTGGCTTCATAATATGCATCTACCGTCATAGAGACCCTGATATTTCGTCTTAGGGTTAGGTAAGCTTAGAATTGGACTAGGGTATTCATTTGTCTGTCCTGAATGGAATGTATTAAAGAGCTTCACCTTAGAGCCTAGATTGCAAGTGCACTGATGTTTAAGCAAAGTGGCTCAGACACTTATGCCTTAATGACCGCACTAGCTTGAGAAAACATGTTTATTGATGGATATAATTAATTCCAGAACTCGGAACTGCTACAGCAATAATTAAATATTAACACATGCTCTGAGCTTTGACGCTTATTTCAGTTAAGATGGATTAACTGTTCTACTTCGAACTTTTAGTTGGAGAACAAAAACACGCATTTTTCAACGACTTATTACCGACACTTGTACGTAAGTCTCTATTGAAACCAACTCGTTTAACACCGTTATTCTATTAGCAAGAAATCCTTTTGCACTAAGTATTAAGTTCACTCTCCCTATATTCACCAGTTTCAAATTTGACGGTTTCTTTTAAGGTTTCCGATGCTGATCTATTGCGTCTCACGAAACCAGTTTCCGAACATCTCTCATATTCTCGAAGCAAATATAGAAAGCAAAACTTTAAATCGGATGGTAGGATTTGCCAATTGCTATTAGAGTGTTACCATTATTGACCATTGGATTTTTATGGACACTACTAGCCAATAGTGACCGGTAATGGATAGTGTTAACCGATTCCTTATTCTTACGTGTCAGTTACCATTTGCCTGGTTTACCGTGGTAAACAGACCTGTTTGCGACATAAAATAAAGGACTTATGTGATCGCTCTGTGAATGAACTGTTGTATAAACCATAAAATATTCCTCCTAGGATATCATAAACTCAGTGTCGATGTCCTATTTTCCAAAGGATTATATTCCATCTGAATGCCCTAGAGAATCAAAATTAGGATATTTAATGCACTAATTATAGTTTTTCCGGCTTTTCTTAAATACCACTCGTGTCATAAAATCACGAAAAATAGTCGTCACACCAGATGACTTAATGCGCTTACTTATTTGAAGTTTTCAAAGTTGTAAAATCAGATAAAAAGTAAACAGAATCCTAGCTATAACAACAACCTACAAGTGCATGTTCTGCAATTCAAATGAGTGATAGAAGGTCAGAGAGATTATTTTGGATAACACAAAAATAAATAAATAAATAGGAAAAGCGACGGAAGCCTAATGCCCCCTTTATAAAAGCTTTTTAACGTTGAAACTGATTTTACCAATAGCTTAATTGCCTTGGGCTCGTTAAGAAATAACGTCTCCCTCAAGCAAGCTCCGTGAAATCCTACTTCTATATTTTCCTTGTATTTGTGTGTGCCGCTTTAAGGAAAATGAAGCTATAACACACACTTGGATTATTCTGGTTGAGAAAAAGTAGGTTTAGTATTTTAATAAGGATGCAAGGTAGATTAGGCCTAGAAATTGATTTCAAGTGGAATGAAGCCATAGAATTGGACCTTTTTTTAATAATTATGCTGTCTAGGTATGTGTATTAAAAACAGTGTTTGACTGAAGTGGTTCACTCATCAGGGCTTCTAACTGCGGTTTCTAAAAAATCCTTTTTTGGCCCAAGTTTCTATTAGGACAATATTGCGACGTTGTAACACTCATTCTAGATGAAACAGAACCAACAAAATGGTGGATTTGGTGCTGTGACTAACGATGTTTACTATCATTTCATCAATACAACTCGTAACTTTCATAAAGATCGACGTGGTCCCAGACGACTTAACGCACTTAATTTAATATAGCTAAATTTGGTCAACAAAGATGCGTGACCTATAATTAAAAATAAAAAAAAAATCGTTGGGCTTTCAATGATTCAACAACCTGAGAGTGCTCTGCATTTCAAACCGAGGAAGCCCCTAAGGTTATAACGGGATATAATGAAACGAAGGAAAGAAGTGCGGCCTTTTAACTCTCCTTTTCGGAAGGGTACTTTGAATTTTAAGATCACCGAACTAAACGAATTCTTCTCAATATAAGACTGAATACATGAATTAGATCATCTTGTCTTACGAGATCACATAAGAAATTACCCGACCGTTGAAAAAAAAATGATATTGTTGCAAATATTTTCCCAAGACGGTTAAGAGGCAATGCCAAGTGTTGGAGCATAAAACCGATTATAACTGGGGCTGTTTGAGCCGCAATATTCATTAAATTAGTCTGTTTCATTTTATGTAAAAGTGATAAAGACCATTGGAGTGTTGTTAGCTTGCCTAGGACATATCATTAGGTAACGCACTAGCCTAGTCAAAATACAATTTTTAGTGGTGGCTGTCCCACTGTGCACAAAACTACATGCTTTAGCTGCTACTCTCGAACCCTATGTAGACTTATTGAGTCGCTGCGACTTTCTCTTGAATTCACAAAAATTTCCTACAGCAGTAAACTGCTCTCTAGAAAGTTGCATTTATTTATTAATGTGGCCTGATCCATTGTGATGGCAGTATTATAACTACTTCAGTGATGTTTAAATAAATAGGCCTTTGGCATTGCTGTTTCGAGTACTGTTAATGGCTAGTCAAATCGGACTTTGAGCTTACAAAAACGATTTTGTGTATTTCTCTGCTTTTAATACCACCACCACCTCTATCTTTCGCACATAATCCTTCATATTTTACTGCTCTATCGAAGCCGTCTTCTCAATGACTATAGTATTCTTCACATCCACCTAAAAGTCTCCGAAAGCATTTTTTAGCAGTTTTCAACGTACAAGATAAACAACAATCCACACCAGAGCGCGACCTTTCATTGTAGTCCGAATTTTTTAATCACGTTTTCCCTTTGTTCTTTAGTATTTTTTGTCATACATCGTTTACGCCATTATTCAAGCACCACTTACCTGCCACGAGACAGACTTGGATAATCATCCAGTTAATGATATTCCCTTAAAATTTTAATCAATTGAGAAGGTTAAAAGTTTCTCCTCAGCAGAAAACGAAGAGCATTTGGTACTGTATACAAGGCAACAACGCCTATATTTATTAGAAAGAACTAGCTGTCGGGTCTACTTGACCTCCTTTTCCTCGCCTTGGTAGTGTCCCCCCGCAGTCTTGTGCTCATCACCATCGGGCTTTTCGGACTTGTGCTCATCCGGTTCGGGACCATCAGTCTTTTGCTTCTCAGTAAGTGGAGCCTCGCTCTTGGACTCAGGCTTGGTCCCGTCTTTGGCCTCAGTCTGAGTTGCCTGCTCTCCTCCCTTGGATTTGCTGAAGGGGTTTTGGACTAAAACGAAAGAACTGTTCTTCAATTTTAGCAGGTGCACCCCTCAGTTTGTGTGAAAGACTTACAGTGATGCTTCTTCTTCTCTCCACTCGGTTTGGCTTCCGTTTCGGCTGTGGGAGCCTTTTCCTTCTTCTTGAACAGACTCGTGAAGATGCTATCCTTCTTCTGTTGTTGGTGCTAAATAATTGACAGGTTTGACAAAAAAGACTCGACCAGGCAAGATTAAGAACTAACGAATTAACCAACCTCTTCTTTCACTTCGGGAAAGGACATTTTAAAATCTATTTAAAAGGGAAGAAGGAGATAATTGGAGTTAAACGCTCTAAAACTGCTGTTACGTAGCTCACTAGCAGAAGCAGCAGCACCTACCTCGAGTTGAAAATGGGAGATGTTAGAGAATCACGGGCCCTTATATAACCTACCCCAGAGAACGTGAGAAAGTGCCTAGGGTGCCCACGTGGCCTAGATGAGCACGCGCACTCAACACGCACCGAATGTTACTGACCTGGATTCAGTGGACACACGCAAGAAAACAAAGTGCATGACCGAGGGGTAATCGACTGAAGCTCTCGAAACTGCTCTGGTTTTCTCACGGATTCCGAGGTAACAACTTCGCTTTTAACGGACAAGGATGTTTCTTCCGAAGTCGACCCCTTACACCATTTAGCTTCTTCCTCTACCCCTCTATGGGGAGAAGTCGCAGGAAGACTCTGCATGTGTGCAGCGCAATAATTCCTGTTGGTACTTGTTCTGTCGTTTCTATGCCAACTCCCGTCACACAGAATGGGGAAACTGGAGGGCACTGCCAGTGTACTTTACCAATAATACCCATTTATATTAGCAATTTAAAGCAGCTTAGGCGATCCCATGAGCGAAAAGGGTTTATTTTACCATAATTTGAACACTAGTATCGACCATAACTCTAGCACTTTTGGATACAGGGAGAAACGATGCACTCAACTAAAGAGAGATCAATTGATTTAAGTCTAGTGGAATAAGCTACATCGGTGCAGTCCCATTCAATGACTTTTTAAGTACCGCAAGCTACCAGCAGGCACAATCCAGATCACTTAATCAGTGTGCTCTCAGTGAGGTAACCAGAAACCCCACAGTCCACCAGAGTTCTAAGATCTCCTGCACCAGAACTAACCTCTATAATGTCTCACAAGGAATTATGAATCTTTTGCAAGTGTCTGTTTTAAGAACAGGTTAATTTAGATTCGCTTAACTTCTTAACATTTTAACTGAGTCAGTAACTAAAATTGTCTCTACCTTATAACTGGGTCTATTCATATTGAATTGAAATTCCAAAAAACCTAGGCATATCACAAAACCCTAGCACACAGGTATTTCTTACATCGGTATTAGAGCAAGAAATCAAAGCCAAGTAAGCAGAATCCGGGTTCCTCGTCTAACATACTGGAACCTAGATTTAGAAAATGTTAGATCGTTTGATTTGGGAATACGACTTATACAAAAGGTTCCGATAGATAAACTACAAGATTTAAAAAAAACGATTTCATTTCCAGTTAAAACCCGATAGACTAGGGTATTTAAATCACCATAACATTCAAATTATGTATTAATTGTAACAAATTGTTTTAAGGCTTATGCGTTGTGCTGATGTAGATACTTTTTGAAGGACAGGACGCTAACGACACGAACCAATCAAAAATCGTTTAGCGACAACTTGTGTCCCGTATCTAGAATGAGTGCACACAACGCCTTACGACAGCGTGCGGTCAACACCTCGCCCATCCTGTAGTAGTTTGTTTCTCCCAATACAAGTTTACACTTCCATCCTGGGTTCTCTCTTACCTGGAACGTATTTTGAAGTCCTTTAAAGTGATAAACACTTTAATGTCCCATTGATCCGGGAAAGTTCAACAGCCGATGCTCCTGTTCTAACATCGACTATTTCACAACTCCTGCAAGCACCATCCTAAGTCGGAACTTTAATTACCGGCACTGGCGAATGCACGCGTTACTGGCAGCGCCAACAATCCTAGTGGGGAAAAAATCATGACTGAATGAAAAGCATTAGAGGGTTAGACTGTCACTCCAAGAAAGCTGCCCCGAGAGTAGGCACGCGGTAATGTGCCTGGGTCGTAAATAGACGAGTTCATTGAAGGAGAACGTTCCACTTAGAGGCAGCGACATAGGAAACCTGAACTGACCCTATGCTGAGCCACCAGTTGGACAGGTTTGTCAAATTCCGATTCAAACTAGACTTAGTAGCACTGACTCACCACACCGATATAGTCCTGCACGCACAATGACGTTATCAGAAAATTTACCATGTGAATATACGTTGCCAGGGGCTGAGAGCAGCAAAATACGAGAATTTCTGGTTACTGAATTGTACTAGGTGCAAGTGTAACTAAATCGTAAATTATAAATATGGCAGTAAAACCATAGGAGATAATTGCGCAAAACCCTACGAAATCCAATACAGCCAAGTCAACCATTACAGGGTTCCAGAAGCATTTAAAGCCAATAAGGGTAATAGATTCCTCAGGTATATAAAACCGACGACCAGGAAACTACTTAATAGACGCAGCTTAAGTGCAAATCTACCACAATGAAAGTGCCATTGAGCAAAAGAAGCATTATTATAAATACCTCTATTTGGGCACTCATGTACACATTCGGTAGTCATCACTGAAAATCTCACGCCTTCGGAGCTGCAGCCCTGCCTTGGTCGCCAGAGACAGACTTCTTTTTCTTACCACCAGTCGACTTAACCGGTTGGCTAAGGAGCTCCTTCACTTCAGGATCCTTGGTTCTGAACTCCGTCTTGTAAAGAGAGGGATCGAATGGTAGGCCCGTGATCTTCATTAAACCGGTCGGCATAAGAACCACAGTAAATCTGAACTGAGCTACAAATTCATTGTCCTTTTCCACCATAACCGGCATGGGCGAAATGACGTTATGATTTGCACACTCCGTTACGGCATAGCGAGCCGACTTGATGTCCTCCACCGATCTGATATTAAATGGATATTCTTGGAACTTTGTAGTAACTTCGCTATAAAACTCTAGAGGAGGATATACCAATAATCATGTTTACTTCTTGAGGCCTTCATCTTAAGGTGGTAAAGGGTCTCATTTTTCTTAAATACGGTGGTCCTCGCAGGGTGCTCTTTTGCTTTTCCGCTGCCGGTAGAAACTATCATGTCAAGCAGCCAAACTTCGTACATCTCAAAGGTGCACTTCTCTACCCCTTTTTTATGGTCTTCATCGGGGTTAAGAACTATGGCTTTTTCGCCGTCGAAAAGGAATTTCTGCATCACATGGGACTGCGCGCCTGCAATAGGTCTGCAATTATAGTCGGCGACAGCCTTTGACACCATTTCAGTGACTTTGTAGTTATCGTTCCCAGGCTTCAACAAGCGTCTCGCAACCTCAGACGCCAAATTTGCAGCAGCAATAACATCTGCTTTACGACCAGTAACTTTGTTGTCCTAAAAAGGATAACGGATACCAATTTGCTTACACCAGAGGCTCCGACAACAAACGTATGCCCAATAACGGAAGAAAAGCCATCGATATGAGCACCCATATCACTAATGAAGTTAAGTTTTATCACGAGAAGCTTACATCTTAACCAAATCTTCATCTTGAATTTCCTCGATAGGGTTTTCTTCACCATTAATGGGTGAATAATGGCATACAAAGTTGTTGACACTAATAGTAGTTGGAAATGCAATTCCTTTTTTCATTTCCTTCTCTTTCTTGAAAAGTTTCCCTGTCTCTTCCACAATGCGCTTGTCTCCATATTCACATAAATCAACTATTTTGGCGCCAGGCACGCACTGTTTCATAAGTTCCTTTAGCACAGCTGCAGAAGATTAACCTATACGGTGCGCCTTACTGTGAACAACTTCTCCAGCTAGTTTATATTTATTGAGCACGATTTCATCCGCGACAGTGGACCCTTCATCGGATTCGTAATCAGACATCCCGGAAGCCTAGGGGTAAAATCAGATACAATAGGACCGCGTGAAAGTTTGAATCGTGCACTTGAACTATTTGAGGACTCTGTAATTCCCTTGGTTGTAGTAAATGTGTATTCAGACAAATCTAACATAAATCTTAAATCTTATGAATCTCGAAGTAACATTTTGCATTTTATAATCATAACTATGGTATAAATCATATAACGTGCATCAAAATAGATTTGGTTATGTTTTGCCGATTCAGTTAGGAAAAGAGTAGCAACTAGACCACCACTGATATTAACGGGAAATATGATTTATTTCTTCTTTTCTAAAAATATGCTTTTGAAGTTATTCTACCTTTTATGAGACTATACTAATTGGTTGATGAACTAGACCCATTAAGCAGAACGTCTTGCTCATCAATTGAAAATTACATAACATATTCATCTTGATCCTTTTCTGTATTTCCCAGCCTGGCTAAGGGACGTATAGTTATTTTATACGCATCCACCTATTAGTCATCCATATTTGACACTTTGACCACAGAACGATAATAACTTATCCGCTCGCAATTCTACTAGTCACATGCAGAACATGCTTCATGAATTATTAGCTAACGTTTTTAGTTAGATAAGATTTTTATAGTAGTTACTGCGCGTTAAAATCACCAATCTCTTTATCGCCATACGGCCCATTATCGGATTTTTTTTGTACACTGTTTTAGTTCCGCCCATTGAATCTAAACGTCCAGAAAGGGCGTGAAAATTACCGAAAAATTGTCATTGTGGAGGCAGGAATTTGTTAATGTATTCTCCAGAATGAAGGCGTAAAATTAGTCAGTGGCTACGGATTAAAACGCATTCTATAATCTGACTGACTATTTACCTTTAGTAAAAAACTCCGTTTTATAGTAAGTGTTGTCACAGTTAAAACTCACGCTTCAAATTATTCTGTTTAATGATTTGAATAGTAGCACTTGAAGAAATGCACTGCTAAGAATCCTAGAGTTTGTAAACTTATTTACAATTTTGGTTATTGGTTGCATGCAAATTTAAACATATATCAAGAGGATATATGTATTGCCAAAGTTAATAACTACTGTGTTGTTACGCGCTCATGTCAACGGCTAGGTTGATGTCTGGATTTTCAGCCTTCGATTCATATGTAGTGGAAAGTTTCTCTTCGTCGATGGTCGTACCGGAGGAATTCATCTGTAAAATATGCACGAAAATGTGAGTTTTCTTTAGCTGGGCTATCTCATGTTTGGTTATGTCCATCAGATTAGTTTGTTGAGTTTAACTTAAAATTTCAAACTCGTAACATCATTGTTTTTCGTACTGCCACTTAAACAATGTAGCTACACCATGTGAGATGTTTCCATGATACACACAGATTTTTCTGAGTAGAGGGGGACTTACAACATTTCCTAATTCACCGATCTCTTGATCTTCCAAAACTTTAACATAAAATTGTATTTATTCTAGTTTTCCTTTCCCTTTTCCATAGAATTACAAACCCACAAACAATTGGCTGTGGCCACTCCTTTTGTAACGCATGTATCCGGCTACCTGATCAGGAGTACGTGGAATGCCCTCTATGTCACATCCAAGGATCTATTTCTGTACTTGATCCAGACGAGGAATTATCAAATAAGGTCACAGAATACCTAAATCAGTCGAGGGTTTCCTCTGATGAGTTCTACAGTTTTGACCCCAATTCTGACATAGATTCTTCTTGCGAAGCTAATAAACTTACAGCTGAAACTACCGATATGGTACTTACATATACATAAATGTTATAATCTACGTTAAATGTTCCAATATATCATGAAAATTCCCTTTATCGGTTCTGTATGTTATACTTAGTGTCAATGTTTTAGCAATATCTTGAAGAAGCCCACGAACTTGCGAGTTTGAGAACCCTTGCAGGTCCGACCCATGAGTCATTCGTGCGGAATGCAGAGAACCATACCTCGGATCTGGTACAAATGCTCTACGAATATCTAATTGATCAACGGCAAAATGTTAAACTCTGCAAACTGGTACGAAAGGCTTTGTATCGCCTACGTCCCGTAAATGAATCTCTTCAAAAACTGTTGTCAACTTTGGCTCCAAGTTATTCTGGAAACGCCGCCGATGTGAGTTTCTCCTGGAGCTCTATATCCTAATCAGTTAATTTATTGGCCACTGAAATTCGTAAGTTTACTGCGTTTCAAAGACTGATGTATTTTCCTTTGTTTGATAGATTTATTTATCAACGGTCCAAAAAGTGTCTCCCAGTCTGCGAGAGATGTGTGATGGTTTGTTTCAACTTCAGCAGCAACTATCCAAGTCAACTTCACTTTGCGACGAACTGCTTCGTGAAATACAAAGTAATAGGCTGAATATTAGTACGGAAAGCTGTGATGCTTTGGTAACTGAACTACGAGGCGTTAGTAGAAATTTTAGTGGAAAGGTAAAGTTTATTCGAGTACGTTATGCGTTTTTGGAAGTCGGTTTTTCTTTAATCATTAGCGAAAAAGTATGATATCTGGACTCGAACACAGTTCATGTTTGCATCGTTTTTTAGATAATAAATAAACTTAGACATTTAGGTACCTAACGACTGTTGTTTCTTATAGTCCGAAAGTATTTTCACCAAGCTACACAAACTAACCGATCGGTAAGTATGATCTAATCATATACAATCACTACAGTTTGTGCTTTGTTAGCTTATGCTCCGTTCACGTACGTTCCCTAAGTAGTTTGTATAAATAACTATAAGTGGGAATTCCTAAAGGTAATTTAAGACCACTCAAATACCATTATTAGAGGCATTGATAATAAAAATCCATGTCTTTAGACAAACAAACTTTGGCGTTAGGCGCTTGTAACAACAAAATTGGCAATGCTACCGTCGTAATGAACTCTTAAATAACTTTCTGCCATCTACCAATTCAAAAGTGATTGTACAACTAATATTTTAGGTTTGGTGATTTCGGTGGCGCAGGTGATGCAAGGAATGTTAAACTAAATGATAACCATTTGTCAGGCGTAAAACCAAAGAGAAAGTGAGTTTTCCTCTACTACTCAAAAGTTGATTTTGAATGAAGCACTATATACTAAATGGGCCTGTTTATTGAGCAATTTTGTATTTTAAAGACCCTCGGTCTTAGAAATCCGTGACCCTCGTACGGGAGAACGAGTTGAATTTGGGCGGTAAATTTCTGATGGAAAAGTACAAACGACTGTTTCTCACTTGAACGGTGGCACTTTATTTTTCCAGGACAATAAGCGGAGAATGCTCGTCGTCAGTCAGTGAGGAGAACTCAGTGTTGGTCTTTACTTCAGCTTGTTTGCGTATTTTCAGCCTTTTCACTTACTATCATTAGTGTAAACTTCTCTTTCCCTACAGGCCGGCTTCTTGTGAATACGAAATTATTCCAACCAGGTAAATAGTTAATCTCCGCTCTATCGAGATTACCAGTGTATTAGTCTCGAATGATAACACTGAACGAGGGTTTGGTTCATTTCAATGCTCTAGAATGCCACATAAACTGAAAATATGCGATCCCGTTACCAATGAGGTACTCAATTTAAATGGGTGAGCTGACTACATATGGCAAATGCCTTTGAAAGCTTGTCACCCACGTTTTTCTGTTTTTCAGTTTCAGAAAGTTCTGAGAAGATACCGGGTCGTTTATTTCCTATCATTACACTTTCATACGAGTTTCGGTAACACTTAATGGTGTGCTTGTGTTCTCATTTCTTCGTTGAAACTGCCAATTCCGGATGGTACCGTAGATTGTATATTGATTGTATGACTGAGGGCTAATACGTGAAAATAGCTCTGCGTCATCCACATGGGCTCGTATTGGGTTCTTAGGAGTTGATGTAACTACCGGCGCAGGTTTTTTATTCGAAGCCCGGAGAAACATTTCCTTCAAAATTTAGGCGTAAGAATACTTTCCGAGGACACTTACCTCCGGGGTCTAGAGCTCGGTGCACCAACTAAGATATGAGTATTTTAGAAGGTGCCGATGCTTTTTCAACACTGATTTCTTTTCAGGATTCAGTCAACGAGATTGCGCATGTCGAGTTATATGAATTCAGTTGCCTACTCTGAGTTCAGAAATGCTCGTTTGGGTCTTCAAAATAATGTTATATAGTTCTTGTTCAGGGTGGTATTGAATACTAAATGGAAGGTGCGGACATTTTCTGGCACCGATCACTCTATGTTCAAGTAATCGTATCTACATTCACGAGATGAGGCATGATCATTTTTGGCACAGTTGGGTAAGACCACACGTGATTTCAAAAATCACGATGAGGATGCCCTACATCGTTCGTTTCAAGTGCAAAAGTACTATTCTCAAAATGGGGGTTTTATTGGTATTGAGTGGTGCGTTAGGATGGAGTTTATTACAGTCTATGCGATTGAGGCGCAGAGTGTAGTATTTACTTGGGGGAGGGGATAAACTTAGGCTTGGTTGGTAGCACCAGCAAAGTATCGCAGGCGGATATTACGAATAATGATGGGAGGCAATTAGCGGTTCTTAATCCCATGAACATCTAACCAGAAAGTAATAGTGGGAATGGATGGTAGGAGAAAAGAGGAAGAAGAGCGGAGTTGACTAAATGTCACAGTGCCAGCTCAACGACCCTTTGTCACTTAGCAAAGCCTATTCAAGCTACTATCCGTGGGGGCCGTGCGCAACCCCGACACATTCAATGACGTACTTCCGCTATTGACTTCCATACATGACGCTTGAAAAATTGGCTGGGGCAGGATGCTATCGCAGAAGGTAGGTAGCAGGTTTTTAGCGGAAATGAACCAGAGCAAAGAAAGGTCTCGCAATGGTAGGAAGGTACCTGCGACGGAATTTAATTTTCCTACATTTAAGAGCCTGTGTCCACAGAAGGTGTAGGTGCTGGAGAGGGACGCCTGATTGACCTGTGGCCAAGTTTCCGTCACTGCTGATTTAGATTAACTGAAATTACCAAAACCTCGTCCCAAGGTCAGGCAGTCAGATATATAGAGTCACAGGCTTTTTAAATAAGACAGATGCAATGGAAATTTGAAAATATGATTATTCCGTGTAGTGGGAGGGGAAGTTATGATGGCTGTCTTCCACAAATTGTGACAGGTTTAAACAGAATTATGGCGGTTAAAACAGACGTCGTGGGCATTGAGCCTAAGCGGATCAAATCGCATCAAACGCCGAAGATAAGCGAAACTTTTGGAAATTAATAATCTTGATCCAAGAAAGGAAGAAATAAGGCAACAATAAGACCTATTACTTTAATCAATTTGAAGACAGGGAAGAGGTACAATCGCAGTAGGCCGTGGATGCAACTCGTGTTTTCGAAGTCGTTTCTGATGTTATAGAACTACAAACAACGAGCTCTTGACTTCTTTAAAGTTGGAAAATAGCTTTCCATTTCTATCTGACAGCTACTGACACCATTAAAGTAGATGATTTGTCAACCAGTTTCATACAGTCTCTATTAATAAAAATGAAATGCTCGGGTCTAGCTAGAAATACTAAATAATTTTCTGCTGTCGCGAGCTGTTAAATCCAGATCTTAAAGCTTAAAAGCTATCAGTTCTAGGGGATCTCATCCTTAGGAAACTAGTCTTCTTTCCCTCTTACTGGTACCTTAATGCACTCATTCTAACACCTCAGGAGTCCTTCCGATTCCATTTTTCAGGTCCCTAGTAAATCTTCACTACCTTAATAAAGGATTTTTCGGAGAGAGTCTATAGCACAAACCGTAACAGGACTGCAAGTGGACATCTCATTTCGCTTCAAATTGCAGTAACTTCAGGGTTTTCAGTGTAGCACTTCAATAAATGTGTAACTAATGTAAAGCATATGCATTTCCTATTGAGTTATTTTGCCCAGTAAAGAATTGAAAAGAATGCTATTTAAATAGGATCGCTTAGAATATATTCTAAAAGCTTAAATGCTCCGTTGTTTTCTCAAAGGATCATCAAATCGGGCTCAGTCAAATTCTGCTATCAATACCCTCTGGTACTCTTTCCCTATTTAATATTGTAGATTCTCATAAATATCTACTAATGAATAGCAAGAGTGTTGGAATATTAGCTTTCAGGTTATGGAATTTAGGTAAATTTTAGCTTATAAACTGCAGTTTGAATCATATTATGAAGCTTTACAATTTTGTTAAAAGTTGTTGATATTCATGAACCAACAAACAAGTGACCAACAAGTCAAGAAAATGATCCTAGTATAATATTTGAGATCAATGTTCGCACACAAACATTTGAAATCTGCCTGGAACAAAAGGTTACAAATACCAACCTTGACATCCCTATGCTGGATTTTAGCCAATTAGAGTGCTCTCGTGCTTACCTAAATCGAGTATAAATGTCCACCCCCAATTTCAATTCTTTATTGGACAAAATTGGTGCATTCGGTAAATTTCAGAAACGGGCTATTGCATCTTTATCAATTTCTCAAATATTCCTTGCCTTCGCTAACTTCGGCTTCGTTTTATTTGGGTATTCTCCAACCGAGTTTCGATGCATTGATCCATATTCTAACACTACAGGCTGTCAAAGCTACTGTGTCCATTACCAATCACATGATGGATATATTTCATACACCATAGAGGTAAAAGCAAATTTGCCCGTAATTTCAGTGGGGTTTAATGTGTAAAAAATCATACTTTCTCAGACTTGCTCAAATTTGCCATATGAGTGGCCTGTTTGTTGGGGCTTTTCTATGCGGGGCTTTAGCTGACAAATATGGCCGTCTTCGCATACTTTATATCAATTTGTTCGTCATGTGCCTTTTGAGTTATATAACCATTTGGCTAGAAGATGTGTATTCCTTCTGCTTTGTCACGTTTTTACTCGGAATTTGCTGTCAAGGCTGCGGGCTTACATCCTATACGCTTATTCTTGAAACAGTTGGCGAGCATTATCGGGCTTTGTGTGGAATCCTTGAGCAGGTTAGGCGTTTGGGAGTTCATTCTTTCCTGCATACTTATTTAGGTCTTCTACGCTTTTGGGATCGCCCTGACTGCATTACTAGCGTATTACGTTCCTGACTGGCGCAACCTAGCCACAGTTTTTGCCACATGCGGTCCTATTGCTTTTATTTTCATGGTACCATTTCACATCGAGTCAACTCGCTGGTTACTCACGCAACCCAGTAAACGATCTGTAAGTTCCATTGGTTTCGTCTTTAAAATATGGTTACTCTCCTTGGTACGAAGCTCCTTGCATTTATTAAACGTTTGAATTTTACTTAAAAGTCTTAAGTAGGCCTTTGCTATATTTGGCGTTCCTTTAAAATCGGCCATAGGAAGCTGTCAAGAATCTGAACTACATACGCCGCGTTAATGGAACGCAAGATGATTTAACTTGCTTGAGGTTCGCTGAACTTTTTGATTCTGATTCGAGTGAGTACGTAGAAACTCAGAATGCCAGTGGGGATAAGGATCCTCTAGTCAATGTCTACCCCGCTGTCGAGCGAATCAGTGTCAACACTCGAACCATCCAAAGAGAGGGATTTTGCACTCTCTTCTCCCACCCCCTTCTTCGCAAGTGGACTCTCATCTTCAGCATCTGTTGGTATGTTGATTCTACTTCCTTTTCGTTGTTTTTCCAAAGTAATTAGACATCGAAAGATCATACATTACAACCCAGATAATGGGTAGTAATGTGATAATAAAATCAATAAATCAGTGTTGGACAGTCGTTTTGCGATTTGTCTGTAATAGACGTAATGCATTCAACTAAGGGAAAGTGGGAGGCACACGGTCACTCGGATTCTGCCTCCTGAACACACCAACTAACTGTTTCTGCAGAGTCGTGTGATATGATTTGTGGGAGTTTTGGGTAGTTGATGTAATTAGTTTCTTTTGTTGTACCATCACTTTTTCATTCATGCTATACTTTCGTCGTCTTTTCGGCTTTACATGGCTGCAGTTTATTCACACCTGGTACGTTGGTTGTGGAATCAGATTTCCATCCAGTGAGTCACGCTTCTTGTTTTCAGCCTTACAGCTTTCTAGTCCCCATCCACATTTTAACGAAACATCCAAAATTTGCTTTATAATGCAGATGCATTCTCTCTCCCTCTTGGAGACTTAAGGAATGACTACATTTTTTGGAGGGAGTATGAATTCGTCCTGTTTGTTTTCCAAACATTATCAGCTGCAGCATCAACACCAGAAATAACACGAATTACTGTAGTTTGTCTATGTGTGCGTAGTTTTAGTTTTTCAGCCTTAATTTATGACTGCACTCTATTCGCTGCGTTGATTCTTTACCTCAAGGCCCAACTATTTGGGACCTCTGTTCTCCTTTGGCGATTTTTTGTTAACCAACTCACCACTTCAATGGCCTTTTAACCTCTCAAGTGAGTAACTTTGGCAATGCTTATGAGGAAGATTTAGTATTACTCATGACTCAACTTTGAAGCAGTGTAATAAAATTTAAGATTCCTTTCTCGGCTCACTGATAAAACGATTAACTTCATTGCTGGAACTCTGATTTGAGTTCTCAGTGCTAGAGTACTTATAGGATACTAGCTTTCAGTGCACGCATCTGTTATTATCTTTATATATCTTTTTTGATTTGAAGTTCTCCTCTTTATCGATTCCATTGGTTTTATCCTTTGAAAGTTACTTTTTGTTCGAAAAGCTTCTGATTTTTAAGATTGTAGTTTAGAAAGTAGGCCTCTGTTTGAAGCGCCGAAAGTCTACTAGGAAATCATCCTTTTAGAGAGGACGACAAGTTTCAACAGGTCATTTGTAGGAAATCCTGTGTGGTTTAAATCTCGTTGAAAGTATCTGTTGAAAGTATTTGCCACTCACTAGCAAGGGATATCTACCAGGATTGGGAATATGCTTATTCTCTTCTCTCGTAGGACTTATTAGATTTAAGAAACCACCCAACTTTATGTGGACGTGGCATTTCAATCGTTAAATTTAATGTCTTATTTAGAGCAATGGCAGTATTTAAAGTAGGCCTAAATCGGGTAAATTTGTCAGTCAAAGGAGTTATTCTAGGCTTTGATAATTCGTTGTTGACGTTGATTCATAAGGAATAGCTCTCCAGTTTGATCTCTCAAAGAAAGATTTTCAGGGGCAAAAATATTTCTCCTCAAGTTTCAGCACCACAAGCCCTGTTACGGCAACCGTAAATCTAATCATTATCTGCAGCTTGGTTGTCAATTAATACAAACTCTATCATTCACCCTTGGCTCTAGAATGTGATCTTTTTCTCATAGTAAGCATTTCACTCTGTAAGATTGCTATGGTCCTCTAACAGACCGAAAATATCTGTCAAGTATCGTTTTTTAAACTGATGAAAGTCCTTTATTACAAATAAAGGTTTAGTTACAATTCTGACATGTTTCTCTATTCCGCACAGATTCCGTAACAGTTTCATTCGATCATCTTTGGGATTCAGTGTTGAATTGGCTCCAAGGCTAACCTGCGTCTCTAGCAAACAATGTTATTCATTAATGAAATGTCGTTAATATTTATTGTAGGTTCAGCAATGCGGCAGCCTACTACGGTTCTACGATAGTTTCCGGGGAGGCTTTTAAGAATCGCTTCCTCAGCTTCGCTCTCAGTGGACTCATTGAGATTCCTGGCCACTGTCTTTCACCCTGCTTAATGAATACGCAAGTTGCCGAATTCATAGCTTATTCACTAATAAAAGTGGAACCGTGATAAAGAATACGCTGTAGACAACCGACTATTTTCGGGTCTGGCCATAATGGTGGACTTATGTCGATTGTCCTGGGAATGGTACTTGACCGTTGTAATACGTACTGTATACTGAAGGAAACATGGCTGTTTTAGAGGCATGTTTACCCGTTGAAGGTCATGGACATATCTGCACAGACCCAAGGAATGGAAAATAACGCTCAATTTCTGAGGTTATTATCCAGACGAAGTTAAACCCAAAATAATGGCAATTGCTAAAGCCATGATCACCATCTGTTCATCTACACGTTACGAGTCTCTTAACTGCCTTAAAGGTAAATGCATTGAGGGAGACCATCACTCCCCGTGACATGGGACATTTGATAGTAGTGGTTTGCAGACGCGTTGCGAGAAGCGGACGAATATCCAGCTGTATTCACATACCTAACTAGCGACGATACTGATTTTCCATTTAACAAAAGACACGAATGAAGGGACGCAGTTTAATAATGGAAAGATGGCCGCCTATAGAGATAGGAAGTGCTTGATTTCTTCAGGTAGTAGTAGTAGTAGTAAAGACACCTATTTTAGTGCTAGGTGGGTTAGTCTAAGAGCACAGGTAACGGCACGGTAGGTGGTGGTTGCGGTGGGAGGCCATTTGTGTCCACTTTTGAATCGATTGACTCTTGTGAGAAATATTTGTTTTTATGTGGAGTAACGAAAGGAACCCAAGTTGGAGCATTTCTAATGGGTCTGTCTACGTAGTCCGCTATTTACAACTGGAAACGAGCTGATTCATCCTATTCGGAATATTATGAACAACTTGCGAGCTGGCATTTTCACCTTTATAACGGCTACAACTAAACGGTATACCTAAAATGCACATTTCTGCTCCATTTTTGTGTCTTTCGGTTTTCTTCATTTTTTGTTGCATTCATCAGAGCCTAATCACTGAGATTCTCGGAGGTAATTTTAGAGGATGACTTATGGAAATCGTTTTACCATTAATTTCCAATATGTCTTGTTGTTCCTTACTCGATTCTTTTCTACCCTATCGTCTCTTCTAAGCCTGAAATTGTTCTAACTCAATCAAAAGGAGGCGTAACTCACAAGATTTGCTTAATGATTTCTTTTAACTGTTGTTCTTAAGCCGTTTCGTGTGTACGAAGTAGTGCTATTCGGGTTGAACCTGCCTTTTTCCTGCACAGGAGTTACTGCGAAGTTTTGAGAATTGTAGTTTTCTGATTGAATCCTGTTGATTAGTGAATTTCTAGTTTGATTTTCATTGACTTCGTTTTTATAAAGTGGGGTTTTTGAGGAAGAGGTACTTATCAGAAAGGTACTGAACCATAGAGTCTAGAAATGACATGTACTAAGTCTCATCTTAGACCTGTTTTTGTGATGAATCGACATTATCCACACCTTGTTCCCTTTTATCTTCAACACCAACTTCTGCGGTGTTATTGTGATCTCTAAATGCTCAAGAAGAATGGTAGGCTTGATGTTAAGGCAAAGAAAGTAGTGTATTTAGATTTCCTAACCATAGTTGGAATGATTCGATAACAGCTGTTTGCTATTGTTAGATTTGGGGTAGGGGGTCGAGTTTGCTGCTAATATTGGGAATGCCTTATATTCGCGCTTGTTTTATCACACTTGTAGCATTTTCAAAGAACGATTTAAGGAGGGTGTTCATCAGGAAAACAGATGCTTGAACGCATTCAGTTATGCTTGCAGTCAACCGTTATCATGATATCGGTATTGGTGACTAATTCCTTCGCCGGAGGTAATCGAATACGCTCTGCAACATTCTTGACGGTATTAGTTTTCGCTTTTTTCAACTCAATGCCTTGAGAGCATCCTGGTTTCAGTATAGCACTCTAGGGTTTGTATTAGAAGTACATTTGGGTTTAGGGGTAGTGGTGCAGAAGCTTATCTGCAGGCAGTTTTCGTGAGGAGATGCGCTCCCATGGTCATGGGAGTTCGTTTGCTTCGAGTGAATGTCTGCAGTAGGTATCCGGCTTGCGGATAATGACTGGAATTTGTAATAGTTATTGTTTGGTTGGGTATTTGAATTAAGATGTATGCTAGCACCTCTAAGATATTGTTACCTATTTCCTTTTCATGTTACTTAAGGCGAGACACGACTTTCCTTTCTGTACCTTAATTCCTTCCGACGTTGCTTAATTTCATATTTGCCTATAAATAAAATCGATTTTATTGGCTTAACTGATCAAAGTTTCTGCAGTGCTTTCTACAACTTTACCAAGAAATCATTTTAAAATGTAGGACTATTTTACCAACCGCTTTTTTGTATAGTTTTCAATGAAACTTGATGGAACTCTTGAAGCTGTGTCGTTCATGAGTATGTGCATTTCAAACACGCAACTCTCGACCCTTATTACGATAACTGTCGGCTAATAGTACAGTTTTATTATTTCAATGGGAATTTAAATCTACTTGGAGAATGATTTTTCAGCCATAATAATAATAAGTCTCGGAAGTAATTTTTACGGCGTTTACAAAAACGTCAATGAAAATGGCATAAAATGTTATTCCACCATTTCATTTGTTGTGTAATGGAAAATCAACTTTTCAGTACTTAAATTCGTAATTTTTTAAAACTTAACCTTGCCTTCGAAATGTATCTTTTCGAAACTTGTTTCGTTGTTACCTTTAAATAGCTACTTCTAATATATATATATATATATATATATATATATATTGCATTTTGTAGTATTGTCCAAATTTCACCACATTTCCGCTGTTATGCTTCCCTTCACTTTTAAGGCACTAAGGAGGAAAATGGGCGTTGGGGTTTTCGGCCTGCTACGTGGTCCTGTTAATGGGAGTGACTCACCCTCTGTGGATGTGTACCAAACCGTTGTTCAATCTTTCACACCTCTCAGCCCTCGGAGAGTAACGCAACGCGCCTATTAATTTCATCACACCGTGGGGGAAAGTGTTCGGGGCGCCAGTTAATGAACTTTACAATCCTGCTGCTTGAAGTTCGAATCTTCTAGCTTTATGAGATCTGTAGCCTGGGCTAGATATTGTTCACAGAATTCGCCTAATAGTAGGCAATCGAAGGAGGGAAGGGTATTGAATTAAGCTTACTATTTTCCTAGTTTGTGGTGTTATGTATAGCTGGTTTTCTTGTGTGTCATGCGGTTTTCGTTGATATTTAGCATCACGAAAACGAAACTTAGTGATGTTTTTAAACGCTTTACTGGATACAAACTAAGGGAAATAGTTGCTCATTTGGATAAACATCAGCTTGAATTAGGTTCCAGCTAATGGAAATCGGATCTAGTAATTAATAAGTTGGCTTGCAACCTTTCACTTTCTTTAAGCTGTTTTCGGTCCTAATACGTCTATATCATTGCTGATTTTACCAAAATATTACTGTATGTAGTTCTTTTTTTATTTATCGTTGTGGAAATGCAATATGTTGGAATTCCGTCTCTAGAATTCTACTTTTATAGTGTATTTAAAGCCATTAATTTTTATTAACGTACCCCTTAGGTTCCGTTAATTGACCTCAACACGAACAGTGAATTCGGCAACCAACTTTCCACTCAAAAATTGTGATTTTTCTAATAGGTATGCGGATAAATGGAAGGGCAAAAACGGGTAATGTTTTATTGGAGCATGTTACTCATGACGTAGTAAAGACCATTATATTGACATTATAATAGTTTTTTTAGGACTGTTGCGTAGCTCTCAGTAGTATTTCCAAAGTCGGGAAAAGTCAGTTGGAAGTGGATGGTGGTCTTACCTCATCAATGTTGTGTATGACTATTAAGTGTGTATTTTTGGCCGAATTATTTAGGGAAAAGGGATTCGCAGTTTGTTTCCCTAGTCGAAGCTTACAGTGAAAGAGCTAGTGAAACGGGAATAATATCTAGTCAAGCTTTGCTCAAGTGAAGGAAAAGCAGGTTGAATTATTCATTCTCACCACTCGCTGAGCGCCTCTCTGTGTTTACTCCTGCCATCATTGATCTCAGATCCTGGGCCTGGTTCCGATGTGTATGTTTATTAATTTTCCATTCCATTTTTGAATTAGTCCTCAGTTGGACTGGCTCAAACTGACAACCAAGGGGTATATAAACCACCAGCAGTTGTCTATATCAAACTAATATCACTAGTTTGTTCCATTGGTTTGGTAATTCATAGTCTTATGGTCTGTGCTAGAAAAAAAACTGCTTGCAGTGGAAGAATTTGGTTGTAAATTTGATCTTGCCAAATAAAAATTGCAATCACTTCCTTCGATCTATGAACTCAGATTTGGAGTAAAAGTGCGGTCGGCTAAGGTACATATCTTCCACAGCGAATATCCGTGTGCTTATCTCTATAGTTATTAGCCACTGAGAAGTGCATAACGTATTAGGAATGAACTCAGTTTTAGTGTAGATTAAGAGGGATTCATAAAATGTTTTAGTTTTTAAAATAACTGGCACTGGTTCCGCAATCGAGATGCTCTCATTTGAGATTATATCTAAGTACCTCAACAAGCTCTAGCAAACTGGTTTGTTTTTAAAGGACTTTTTAGCTGCCTTCTTAATAAACGATGACTTGACCGTGTATTGTTTAAATTGTATTTCAGATACGGACGTCGGAAGTTTCACGCCTATCTGCAAATTATCGGCGGGTTTTTTTTCTCGTTGGTTCTTCCTTTCGCCTTCTGTGAGTCATCTCTTTGTATCTGCTGTTACTAGAGTTGGATGTCGTAATCCAACGCTTCGTCACGAGAACTTCACTGGAGATTTTGATTTGTTTCAATGCCACAAGTATTGAGCTATATTAGTAGAAGGAATGTAATCTGTCGTGAGTAAACGTAGCTTTGTATTGAGGGTTTCTTATGTGCACATCGCCTTTTGAGTGAGACGGAACGAATGAATTCATGTAATTGTATAGTGCGCCAATGTCCGATAGTGTATTTGATAGAGCTAGGGCATATAGATGGCACGAAAGATAAATAGCTAACGTGAATTCGTCCAGGAATCCGATTTCGGACTGTTACGAACTACTTAATAAATTAATTATGTCGAGGTAGCTATGTAGGTTCTTATTTCAATGAAATGGAGGTTTTGGACAAGTTTACGGTTCGCAAGTCTTCTTTTGGTTCATCGTGTTCCAAAGTATGAATTTTGTGAGGAAACACCGGCTGAATTTATTTCGCACCGCTGGTCGCTTTGTTCGAGTTCGAGCAGTTGCCGCAGTACCCGGCAAGGGTGCGAGCCGGTGAGTCACCTCAAATTCTGCCTGGTGGTCTTACCCGCTTCTTTTCGGGGTGGAGGGGAGGGTGGGGCTTAGAGGGTACTCCTCAGCCCAGGTTTTTGTGGAAACCTCTGGTACATCAGCTGGGATTTTACCTTCATTTTGCTCTATTGGGAATATTCTGTATTCAGGAGTTGCGTGGAAATGGTGAAGTTTGTCAAAAGAATGTGTTGCTCGCTAACTGCGAGGCTTAGATCTGTGCAGAGTTTTAAAAAGTTAACTTTTTATTGGGCGAAAATGCGCACGTACATAGCTGGTTAGGTATGGGTCATTACTATGCGGCTGTTTGTGCATGGGTTAGTGTTCGTGGGGTAGTGAGTTATTGAGTTGGCGGTTAATACCGCGACGGTTTTGTTACGGTATACCTAATCCAACCCCTAGTGCTGAAAAAGGTAAGCCATATAGTGGCCAAAACATGGAGGAAGGATGGATTTGAGGGGAAAATTGTCAGGTTCGATGTGTCCTTTAAGAGCCAGTGCACACTAAAAAATGCACTCTAGTGTTGACGGAGCACTTCATAGTGATTGGGAGGCACAGTTTGGGAACAAGCCGAGTTTCCAGCTGCGCTTGCATACCTGGTCACCAAGACTGGAATTCCTGAATCGATGATCTGGGTGTCCAGCTGTCTACGGCTGCTGCAGGATTTTCCACCTTCATCCCCCTAACCGTGGTGTCTGGAAGAGACGAGAATGAAACAGGGGCAAGAAGCTGCTGGCTGCGCTTCTCCCGTATGTGGTAATGCAACCTCCTCTTTGGCTTCTAGGTGGCATGGTCTATTGCGACACTCACTAAGTAGTCACCATATACAAATTAGATGCATGTACGCCTGTGGCTATCCCCCATAAACCTCGGTTCTCGTCATGTCCATAAAGTTGCCCAAATGGCTCTATGGTGGTTTGTTCGGTAAGCACAAATGTGCCTCCACGCGTGTTAATTAATCATAAGTTCCGTGTAATTAGTGTTTCGGAAAAATGCTGCTGCGTCATGCATTATGCATTGAAACGATATCACCGGCACATGCGTGGACCAAATGATTTCGCTCCTTTGATCACCTCCTCCATGGTACATGTTTATCTGTGCAATTCCCAAAGACCTCGTTTTCCGCCCAAACTCCAGGTTGAAGATTTTTAGTCATTTGCCTTCCCGCTGTCGTCAGAGTTCGCTGCTCATTCGTTTTGGAGACTGTTTGAGAGAATTCCATGATCCGGTCTAAATAATTTTGTTCGCAAATGAAGCCTTTTCCGTGACTCTTAACTCTCCAATTACGTCAGTTTTGTTCTTTTCACTGACGTGGCTCAGAGTAGAACATCAAACTACCGGGCCCATTCTCCGTTTAACGAAAGTAGCTGCTGTTTAGAATCCATAGAAACAAGTGCAATTTTTCTGCTTTCCACGTTCGTAAACATTTCGTCGCTTCATTTTCGGCCACTTGACAAAGCTCCCAGTAACCCTGAAGATTGTTCGATTTCTTTTACCGCCCAGTCAAATTTAACACAGTATAAGGCGATAATGAATTCCCACTTCGGCTTGTTATGTAGACTTGTCTGTAGATTATCGGATACTGGTGCTGTATTTGAAACAGATATGAATGGTTAAATTCCTATTATACGCAAACTATAACAGCTTATTATGAGACGAAATGAAGCGAGAATCAGTGGTCATTTCAGAAAAGGAAACAAGTTTGCAAGGTGGACTTTTGTAAAAAGAAAAAAATTTTACAGTCTTGTTAGAATAAGGGATATCTTGGAACCGACATGCATTCAATTGCCTTTGTTGATTACAAAGCTACAATGGGATTTTTGAGATGACAGTAGGCAGAAGTGAATAGGGTATATGCACTAGGAAAAATTTAGTTCTCCTTCGTAATGGGTACTTTCAAGATGAATATCAGGTTATGGTAGTTTTGTAGTAATTCCATTCCTAAAGCTGATGGTACTCCAATAAATCTTCCTACCGAATCGAAGTAACGTAAGATGAAGTTGAACGACAACAGCTATCCAGGGACAGGATAATCTTATCCTTATTGTACTCAAAATAAGACCATGGAGTGTGGGTAGCCAGCTACTAAGGTGATCCATAAGTAGGCAGGCTTGATGTCTTGATAAACTGGAATTCGGGCGTTTTGATTCGTAGCGGGTGTTGGGCTGCTTGATGCCTCATCGCCAAGGCCTGCTTACTTACCTGGGTTGCCTACACTATTAGGGAACCCATTTATTCACGTTCCGAGATCAAAGCGGCATCTCAGTAAAATGTCTTTACTCAACAAAATATTGATTTCTGTGTATGACTCAAGCAAATAAGTCCATGCTTCTGGTACCTTTATCACCAGACTATGCAAAGAAGCCGACTGAGAAAGTTCGTTGGATCAATCCAAAGCGAGGGGAAATGTCGAGTCTCTAGACAAGCCACGCCGACATTGGATGATGGTCCGTGTGCCTAGTTTGTTTTTTACACCGTTTCAGGGGGCGAAGTGGCTGTGTTGACGGTGGCAACGCTGGCGAAGCTGTGCATCTCGATGTCATTCGCGTCGGCGTACGTCTACGCGTCGGAGGCCTACCCCACGTCCATCATTAACGCCGCTGTGGGCTTCTGTGTT
Organism: Anomotaenia brevis; assembly: GCA_030710315.1. Taxonomy (NCBI): domain Eukaryota; kingdom Metazoa; phylum Platyhelminthes; class Cestoda; order Cyclophyllidea; family Dilepididae; genus Anomotaenia; species Anomotaenia brevis. Next base: position 751,813 of record JAUOZQ010000029.1, read on the forward strand.
ACCGCTGGACGTCTGGGAGGCACTGTGGCGCCTGCCTTTCTTCTTCTCGTGCGTTCATTTGCCTCTTGCAGCATGAAGGTGTCTGCAAACTTGATGAGCGGTATAAGAGCGCTTTTAGTCCTGTTGAAAAACGAGATGTTATGCTCACCAACCGGTGATGTTCTTGGGGTCAACGGACTCACAACCGAAGGGGAAATGAGACGTTAATAGCAGAGCAAACAAGCCGGAATAAGAACAGACAGTAGTCAAAGTGTTAAACTTGTTCTCCAATGTTCAGTTGCTGGGACTCTGCTCAAGAGGAATCGCAGCAGCAGTTTTTATCTTTTGAACGATGAACGGCGAGTGAAAAGTGCATTTCAGGGCTATTTTACTAGTACCGAGCCCGTCTGATGTGTTTCGTATGATTATAAAGGTTGGGCTAGTTTAACCATTATTTGCTTTGCTCGTCGGTTTGTTTTGAAGTAGCTTCAATGGAATATAAAATCAGCTTTTGGTGCTAGTAAGTGCTAACTGCACAAACGGATTTGTTACACCCATTTAAATAAAGTGGTATGGGATTGGAAAAGTACGTTTGCACTGTTTGTGGTGGTAGGGAGATGAGACATTGAATTCTGAGCCGAAGTTCAATCGAAGTATTCCTCTTCTCAAATTAAGAGAGTGGAAGTTATCACTCACGCCTCATTTGAGGCACCTAATTATCACTCTTTTCGTCTTTGAAGGTGCATTAAATAACAATATTGGCAATCTAGTCTCTCTCGGGTGGTTCGAATGTCCTAGGGATTATTTTAGACTTTTGTCTGGCGAAGGGATTTATTTCAAACCTCAATTTCCCTGATACTTGCCGTTTGCTTTGAGAAATTTTTTCGGAATTCTCGGTGAAGTGCAGTTATTCCCAGTTTTTGAATACTACATGCTCTCATCGGACATGGGTCCCAGGAACTTCTACGGCCTTTTAACATTTTAAATACCTTTAATTGTTCACCGACCATTTTGCATATACCAATATGACCGATTGGGTTTTGTCGAACCGGGCCTCCTTTCTACCTCTGAATCATCCAGAAGTGGTTGGAATGTCACCATGTCTAACTGTCAAGGCTAAGGACATCTGTGGCCAGACATCATAAGCCCCAGTTTTATTGCTTATCGGCAGAAGTTGAATAAAGTGCTGCGACTGACCACCGAGTCACTTCGAGTTGGATATCCTGGGGTATTTGCTTGCTTGTATTGAGTTCCAATATTATCGTCAGAATTAAACACAAGACGTGAAAAGCGCCAAAAGTTAGCTGTTTAATCTGGAGCTATGGATATAATTAAAGGTCTAAGAGGTATTTTACAGTTCAGAATAACCGATACGGAAGGGTTGGTGACCTTTCAGGTAGTTATTTCAAATTCTCACACAATCGTGGCATGGAAACATTCACAGGTTTTCTTTAGAACGACTTATATATAAACGCTCTCTTCCATGTTTAGACCTCGATATTGGTCTTCTGTTTCATCTTTAAAAGATTTTACAATGATTTGTAGCGGAACCCACGATTGTATTCTTTTTCAGTCAAGTTTCCCTATCTAACGCGACTTTGGGGCGTTTCGTTCAATATCTCAGGCTTTGTAAATTGATGCTGACTTTTTACAATCTTAAAATCTTTAAATTTCGCCAGAATTTTCTCTCTAGGTTGTGTAATATTCCCTATTTTGTTTGTAAAGACTGACAGGTTCCTCATATCACATTCATCAGTCGAAACGTCTATTAAAGTAATAGCACTAATACTACTAATCCCCTAGTCTTGCTTCTTTTCTTATTTCTATTCAATCAATCCACATACCTTGAGTACTGGTAATCGCGACGCTGAAAGCTTGCTTTAACTCCCCTTTTGAATGAACCGAGGCATTTATCTTGACTGAAATTGTTCCCGGTTTCACTCTGTTAACCTTTCTTGCTATTGTTGTACGAAATTCATAATTGTCTATAGCGGAATTATACAAATAATTAAATTTTCACTGCTTTTAGGGATTTCACCCATGGTAAACAGGGATGTTTATTTGATGAATTTATGAATTTTTGATGCTTGCTGAAGGTTGAAATAAAGTCTATTGTTTATTATTTTTTTGCATTTTGGAAACAAGTTGTCTAGTGATCCTTTTAATTTGTTTCCGTCTATCTTTAGGTTCAATCAATTTAATCCTGTATTTTAGTTTATTTCACCAAACAAATTTCTTCTTTGTTTAGGCGTCGGCGATATTTCCTGTCTCTCCTATTAGAGGTGGTTAACTTCGTTTCAGGGTGGCACTTTGCTTCATTGCTTCTCTAAATGGCTAGAGATGTCTGAATAGGGTAAGCCGGTAGTTGGGAGTTAATTGCTACAGGGAATTTTACTCTTGTCTAGTTAGAGCTCTCGATCTTTCTTAGGGATGTCTTTATGCTTATCGGGATACTAGTGTCATCCATTATTTCCCCCTTTGGCCACTTAATGTGTCTCTCAGAGTGCTCTCCAAACCATTATACATTAGTTATCGGTGGAATTGAACCAGGTTATATCATCCGCACATGGATTCAAGCGGACAAAATGCATAGTAGACTTTCTCTGTCGCCAAAGGGCAATTTAGAATCTAAGTATCGATTCAAAAAGCCAAGAAGGTTTGCGTTTGTTGATATTTTGGTCGTCTATGTGCTGGGTTCTTAAGTAATTTAATCGTCTAGGGTTATACCTATCGGACTATTCAAATTGTAACTCATTGAGTGAAAGTACATCGAGGAATTTGCTCAACTTGAGAGTTGTGCGAAAATGTGATCGATAACTTAGTAAATTCCCAACTTACTGGGAAGCTTCATAGTTTAGGTTTGCCTTTTGTTATTTTGAAGGGTTCAGTCCATTCATGGAAGAACATCGATCATGCTCCCTTGGTGTTAATTTCTAATATTACCCCTATATGATTCCATTGATAATAACTGAGGGTTAGTATTTTCTAATTGTAGCCTGTGTTTATGCAAAGACTACTTCCTTCTTAACATTGATATGGTTCTTTGAATGAGGCACTCTTCTTAGCCACTGCTACATGCAAATCTCAGTAATTTCCGCTTAGACGTGGCAGTACCCGTTCTATTGCGACTGCCACTAGCGTTGACCACCATTATGCTCTCAGTGTTTGAAGGCCCAAGTAGTTCGCGCTCACCTGCCCAGGCATTTGGTTGATTCATCTATCGGCGTACTGATACAAACCCCTTAGAGAAGGGCTTGGGGATTTATGGTGTGTAAAGTTCGCGGCAGGCAGTAGGCGCTCGCGAAATGCCGAAGAGTAGTCACATTTCTCTCTGGCCTTGCGACTTTCCCTATTCAGATACTGAACGATCTTATTCCGAAATACTGCCACCGGTTGCTGGTTCCAACATCACACGTTCTCGATAGGCAAAATTACTTGGGAGGCTACGTCGGAACTGACCTACTAAAGGATATATATCGAGAGTTATGGTGATTTCTTTTCTAAATCGTAGAAAGTTAGAAAACCATTATTGAAAAGCATCGGCTGAAATAATATTCGCAATAACGTCGAAATTAATAAATGAATTCTCTATTCCTAATGAGGGATTTTTGGTTAATGGATCTACAGTAACGCACAGATTTAAGTTGATGGATTTGAATACGGTCCCGCAATTAACAGAAATTGAAGATTAATGAATACATGCTAAACTGGAAGAGGTTTCGTGAATAGTAACATATCGTCTTTTTATTTGGTACCGATATTTAACGGATACAAACGACTCAAATTCCGAAAGGATGTTGTAGCGGCCACCACTTACTTATACTCAATAATTCACGGGTTTCAAAGTGCCATCTCTTTCGTGACTCCTTTGTGTTTCTGTACTACTTTGTTTGCGAAGCATTTCTTAACCCTTCGTACTTGAGGTGCATAAATAAATCAAGTCTTTGTAGTTGTGTTACTTATACACAGTTTTTCACCAGCTGTGCATTTATTAATATTATCAACTTATGACAGGCCTAAGCGCAGAAGAAATATGAAATCACGGCCTGTTTGGAAGCGCTGTCAAATAATTTGAGTGTTTTTATGAGCAACATGTGAAGGAACAAGTATGACGGGTATATGAAGCAGAGGGACTTGTTCTTTGGAATCGTCACCAGCTCCTATGTGCGAAAAAGGGTGAAAGAAGCCAGGGCTTTTCATCAGGAAGGTGGCCACTCGAGGAATCTTTATATATACATATAAATGATATACAACCCGAAATTATAAGTATTATGAGTTATCAAACTTATTTTTTAGGCATTAATTCTGGTGATCCCTTAATGGAAAGTGCACCACTCTCCAGAAAACGACAAGATTTAGGCAAATAATCACTTCTGACACAGGAGGTGGCCAGTAGGCGAAAAAACAAGCACATGGCTAGGATAAAACTTTCAAGGACTCAAGAGTCTTAAAATGCGGTGAGTTTGACTTAGCCCTCCTTGGAGCCGCGGGCTAGCTGAATTTTTTTACGTAGTTTCTCTTCAATTTTTCGGTCGTATACATTTAATACGCCTTAACACCCATAGTTTTGGTAATTTTTTATTTGTCACGGAAAACCTGCCTCTTGTTCATTAACTTGTGATATAAATTTAAATTTATCAATTCACACGTTCATGAGCCTTTGCACATTCACAGGGTGTCTGAACCTAATATTAACATCCTACCGAAATGATTATCTTTGCAACTTCCTTAGGGGCGCAATTACTCCTGCCTGATCTTCGGAGCCATCACGCTGGTAAGCGGGGGAGTGGCCTTGTTCCTGCCGGAGACCCTAGGTCGGCAAATGCCGGCCACCTCCCTCCAACTGGCGGAGAGGAGTTGAGCCACGTCCCCTCTCTTAGCCGCAATTTTTTCTCCACGAAACACCCTCGTCTTTTTCTCTTTGGTTCCTTCTAGGGCTGAATAAATTACCGACGTTTTCTGTAAAACCCGACCTGATAGCATTTATGACTATAGCTGAGAAGTATTCTAAGCTGTTGTTGGATGATTCATGAGAAACGGCTGTATGCTGAGCTATCGTTGTTAAATACGACATTCATTCATATTTCTGGTGTAAATGCTTAACGACATGGTCGAGTACTTAAGTAGTCTGTTCCTCAAAGCCTAACAAACACGACTGTGTGCCTTCCTTAGGGACGACCCGCTACTGTTCTCAAACCAGAGGCAAAGACACAAGCAATCGTAGATCAACAATTGCATTCTTACGATAGTTTAACTTGTCCTCTTATAACTCATAGTTTCTGGAGCGGCAGTACAGCCCGAGTCCCTAGGGTATGAAGCTTCTCTTAGGCTGAACTCCACAAAGGTAGTTAAAACTAAGCTGATGAGTGATAAGGCCTTGTAGTTGCAGGCAAGGTGCAAAATCGTTCCGTAAATGGTTGGCAGGGTATTTTAATCTCGCTGATGTCACTACCATAAATGAATTCTGAATAATATTAAATGAAAATCAAAATATACTAACTCACAAATAAGTCAATTTAATGACATTCAGTTTTGTCTGAAGATTAAGCGTTTTTATGCGACACTTAAATGTGTGGGAAGAAGAATTTCAGCAATTTAGTTTTCTTTGCCAATTGCTATTTATCAAATTTGGATACTTTGCATTAAGTGGCTTTTCTGCAGCCACGTTTAATTGATGACTCATCTCCTTTAGCCAACCACCCAGTTAAGGGAGTCGGGGGCAGGATTTCGCAGCCTCCTAGAGAGCTTGAAATGCTTTTTGATGTGGAACAAGTCCAGAAAATACGACCGAGCTTTTGAATATACTCGACGTTTTCTAATCCCTACCAGATGTCATCGGCTTGAAATCTTCCTGCACAGCCGCTGACTGACTGAAGTCATGCCTTTGGTCGCGGAATGGTTGGTGGAGACTACCCTATCTTCTATTACGAGCTCATCTATACGTCAGTCCAAGAAAGGGGGTTTATCAGAGAGGGTCTCACCTTTTGAGGTGTGCATACAGGCATGAAGAAGAGTCTCTCATGACAAGAGAGTATAAGATGAATCTACTGTAAATGGAATACGCAATTCAGCAAACCATATATCGACCACCCTGGTAAACGTGCACGCAGCTTGGTGCAGACAAACACTAGCAACGGCCCGTCCCTCAAACCAACGCATGTCACGGCAATTAATGAACAACCAAACCCACCAACGACGATCTACTAATAAGCACCTGGCTTCTAGAATTTTCAAGCCAGTTGGCTTTGTTTAGTAAAGCCTCACCTTAATTTATGACTGTGTAGTACTTCTCAGCTTATTTTGTTTTGGTAACTACAGGCTAGGTGCACTGCTTCACTAGCCATCTTTACTACCTGGTAGAAACTAGCTTACTATGCCTAATTCCTATCATCCGAAAATAAGAGGATAGTTCCATAACAACGACGAAGCTCCAGAACGTCATGCTTCCCTGTTTTGGACGACCTAGTTTTCGGTCTTCATGATATATTCTTTTATCATTCCAAGTTCTATTTTGATTCAGGAAGAGGATGATAGCCTTAAGAGTCTTTCAGACCTATAAGTAAAGGAGATTCATTGATACAGCGAACTCATTTAACGAAAACGCGTGGGACAAGAAGAGAATTATTACACACAAGCATTTTTAGGGAGCTCATTACAACAGGTTGGTATAAAATACAAACTTAAATTTTTGGGAATTGTCCTTCTATCTTGAAATCTCCCTCATGGCAGAAATTCTGACGAGAGAAGGTTTATAAGAACTTAACCGCATAGCATATTCACTAAATCCTAGCATCCGGAAAACGGTAGAATTAGGTGGTACAAGACAGTTGTTGCCGAAAACAAACCCCGACCACTAGGTTTGGTATTCAGTACCGTTGCTGCTGCTGTTCAGCATTTCTGTTTCCGTTGGTGCTTTTGCCTTTCAGATTCGGTCTGAAAAAGAGGTAGATGGGCATAGCTTTTTCATGGCCTTGGCGTTCCTCAAATCAGTGAATCACCGGCATTTCATGTTAACTTGGTCATTTATTTATTGTCGTTTGCCATATTTACGCAAATCTGCTGGTATTAGATGCATTGCCCTTTTTGAATGGATATGTGATTCCCAATCAGTCATTTTTATCCAAATGATGGTCTTTGGATTGCTGAAAAAAATCATTATAGATGACCAGTCGCAACATTACGACTAATTAAAAACAGGCGCAACCCACACTAAAGCGATGCTTTTACTTACATGAAGATGCAACCATGTTCTCAACCATTTCATGAGTTTATCTGTTAGTCCTCTGCCTAAGGACGAAAGTACAGAAATCCTTTGTTGAGTAACCACAACCCTGGCGCAGAACGGCAGTTAACGCTACAATGGCTTGGATATCGATTTAAGCATAATAGTCATTGGTCCTCTGCTATGTTACATTCATAGCCAGCTCCAAATAATCTGTTTCAGGTTTATTCTCACTCAAATGATCTATAATAAGTTACCACCTTCTACCTTTTGGCATTTGCTGTAGGAGCGCACATTTTCTCTCTTCGCTACGACATTAGGCTGTTTTAACTCTGAGTAGCAAGGCGGCCAATCACCTACCTTAGTTGTCTAGCCGTGGTCACTGAGTGCAAAGTACAACTGCATACTTATTCTGCACTCAAGTTGAGGCAATCACTCATTTTCAAGCTGCTTAGAGTAATCCATCTTGTTATTGATGGGACCAGTTATAAAGCTAGAACACATATCTACATTTCTAGTTAGGAGCCGCAAGTATCCCACAGTTACCGAGCCACGTCCCTTACCGGATTCACGTGTGGTAACCGTTTTCATTTTCTACAAGGCATTCCTTCTGATAGTAGTGTATATACTCCTAATACGGTCGGTAGCTACCCCGATATCAAGTAGTTGACTATTTTGAGCACAAGGATAACCTCGTCAAGTATTTCTAATTACACTCTATTATCTTAGGCTCTCAATATCTGTTTGCAACTCTAATTCTCGTTGCCTTTCGACGTATATTTAAAATAGGTTAATCTTTGCTACTATTGAAACATGGGTGTAAATGAAGACATTGGAAATAAAGGCGGTAAGACTTGAATGAGATCTATTCTAGCCAAACGTGGCGATGGTGAAAGCAAAGCATGGTCACTTTGAGAATGCAGAGGCGTTGGGTGGGGAAAAAAGTAGTAGTATAAAAGGGGACGGCAATCATCCCCTAAGGAGGCGAGGACCCCACACGATCCTAACGAGGAGCTCCGGTGAGAATGTTGTACAAACTTCTGTTCCCACCTAAAAATAAGTGAAGAATTTTCAGTCAACTCTATTTTCCAACCAGAGCTCATAGATGAGTCCACTAGTAGCAGTAAAATATTGGACATCCACTACCCAAAGGAAGTAACGCTTGCAAATAGACTGATCGTCTGTAAAAGTTTTTCCATTAATTTAACTTAACTGAGTGGCGTGTTAAGGTGTTTGGTTTTTAGGAATCAATAGGGCTCTAAGATATGTTCTAGGCGCAGTAGAGGCGGGCTTCAGCTTCAGCCTTGGGTGTGCTTTTGCGATCTTACCTCTGGAGGTCGGAGGAGCCGAGGTTTTACGTTCGCTACGCATCTCTTGACAGACCTGATATGTGTTGCAGTTTTCCCCTGTCAAGACGTTCCTCATGTTGGCCGTGCTGGCCGGTTTACGTGGACGCTCTTCCACAGAAATCGAGTACGTGGTGCCCCTTGAACCGTCGCCAGTCAGGGGAGAGCTTATGTCTACAGATATGGGAAACAGATATCATTCAAGACAGGTCTTCACGTTTTCAGGGTACCAATGGTCAAGTAGATGGCAAGCGTGCACTTTGAACCGATTTAAACTGAATGTCTTGAAATTATGCCCAAGATTTACCGTAAATAAGCCTGAATGGAATCCATTAAGTCCAGTAATATTTAAAATCCAAATTATTTTTAGTTTGTATAAAAAAAGTTTATCGATTTACATTTTTACTTTGTGGATAATTTGGGCTTTTTAGTAAATCAAATATTTAGGCTCAAATAGCTAAATTTTGGGATATGAGTGAGCCTTGGGGTCTCATATTAATTAGTTTTATACAGATAGTGCTACAACTACTCAATCTTATTTAATTATAATTACAAACTGCCAACATTATTACTTCGGAGAGCCCACAGTATTATAACATAGTGATTTTGAATACATTTTAGATTATTTCACGTGAACTTCTGAGGAAGAAATACATGTAAATTAGAAAAATTTATGGAAAAAACTCACCTCTGGCCTTAACCACCTTATCCTTTTCGCCGACCCGGTACGTGTAGTGTCGAGTATTCTCTCCAAGCAGAGGGTTCATAGGAGCTGCAAAAATAATGCAAAGAAGAGACTTTCTAAACCGAGAAAATGAATGTTTACTTCGCAGACCCATTTTGCCCGCATACCTGTGTTTGGACGTGACGTGATGTTGCGTTCGATCGGAATAATCTTGTAACTCGGTCGGTTCTCTCCCGTTACCGTGTTCGTGTAAACTTAAGATAAAAATCAACACGTTAAAACGGTGTTATTGCACTAAAATGCCTTCCTGAAAAAGATCTCTTATTTTAAACGAGCACACACCGAATTGAGAGAGGTAAGTATTTAGATGATTCGTACGATTTCCGCCCTGTTAAATGGCATCTAACACAACGAAAAGACTCACCATATGGTTTGATGGTCCGTTTCTTTTCCTCCTTAGAGATGGTGAAGGCACTCACATTTTCCCCAGTCACAGGGTTAATCTTAATGCCCTCCGACCGGGCTCGAACCCTCGCTCTTTCGAACCTTGACGTCTCCACGTTCACGTCGTAAGTGATGCAGTTCTCTCCTGTTATCGTGTTCTTCCCTGCTTCTTAATTCAGCAGTCAATAATAATAATAATAATAGTCATTAAGTAACAAGCGAAAAATATTATGGAATTACGGGTCAGATTATACCAAAGTAATAGATATTCCTTCTAAAGGACACTTTTGCTTGAATAAAACAGCTATCACAATTGAAGGGTATAAAAATACATTTAATTAATAGATCATACCTGAACGTCTTTTCTGAAAGTGAGGCTTCACCTCTTGTGAAATGTCGAAGTTGCTACAGTTTTCGCCAGTTATGACGTTCCGAGCTTTTACAAAAAAGAGCAAATTAAACTTAAAATTCTATGCAAATTTTTAAAGATAATAGGGGAAAAGTGGCTTTATTTTTGCTAACTTGATTTAGGAGTTCTCGGCGTAAGGCATCCACGTTGTTTTTCTTCTGATGTAATGGTAAAGGTCTTTGTGTTTTCTCCAGTTAGAGGGTTAGAATGAATAGCTAAAATTTCACCGAATCGCTGCTAAGTATATCACATTTCGAGGGAGCATAAAAGGCGAAAGCATTGATCAATGCGCATGCGATTTCATGGGCAAAAAGTGTGTTCATGCGCGTTCACTAATGAGGCAAAGGGGAAGGGTGGAATGGGATCGAGCCGAAGGATGGAGAGGGACTGATTTATACCTGTTGAGCTCTTAGCTCGACGCATTCGGCCGTTGTACTTCCAAATTGGATCCCATTGGCGTTCACCGAAATCACCTCTTCCTGAGATCGGGTCTCTCTGTGCTGAAAAGGAAAAGCCATTTTGAAACCACTTTTAAATAGCATGCAGATTTTTACCCACTCTTCTCTTTCTTTGGAACCACAGGTTTTTTCGTTGGTTAATTACATCAGCTAAGTTACAATTATATCTCTAATCATTTACTCTTCCTTTGCTTTGGGAAATTTGAAGCATTGCTGGGGCTGGATCGACCGTGTTTCTTAAATACGTCTCATTTAATAGCATTACAGAGAAAGGGTCTGGTAGAGATAGTACTACTTTATGCTCCTAAATATAATTAACACTTACGTTCTCTCGTATTGGTCTTGCGTGGTCGCGAGGTGCAACGAAGAGCATCAACTTCATCACCCAAATTCCCCGTTAGAGCGACTGGGTTACGAGCTGAGTAGTGAAAACAGGAAATCATCGTTCATTTATCGCTAGTAATTCAAAAAATGGAAAACTTCCTTGGTCAAACTAACATAGAGCACTGTCAATTCTGGAAGAAGTCCTGCTCGGCTTCGATATCGGAACTGCCGTGTCTGCATCCCAGGCCAGTAGAGTCTTGTTAAAACCTAAGCAAGTGATTCGCAAAATGTCTTATTGATAATGAAAGTGGAGTGAAAACATTTTTCTCAATATCTCCCCAACTTGATATTATTTAATTTTAGATAATGGAAAAAAATTGGGATGGAAATCTAAGTAATGGTGGCTCACTCTTTTTGTTCTGATGAGTCGTCTTAGGTCTGCCGAAGTCGCAGTGTTCCTTTGGTAGGTCGCCGAGTCCGCTAATGGGATCACGTTTGACTACTGTTTTCAAAAATGTCAATTATAACGAAGAATCATACTGCTGGACTGAATCATTATATCAATGATTCAGGGTTATTAATCAAATCGTACATCATTTCAATCGATCAATAATTCTCTAGGCGTCTCACCCCTATTTTTCAAACCCGTCTCCAGATCTACGTGGGGAAGAGATTTTCGAAGCTCTTCAGCATCTCCGTTAAGGGTGGTTAGGCCTGTAGTTTAGAAAGCACAATGATGGTGACTGATAGCCAAGCATCTACATTGTTTTAAGATGCACCAATACCCACCTGCTTGTCTTGCGACCTTCATCATTTTCCTGAAATCTACGAAATCTTTAAAAAAAAAGGGATTTTTAGGCTTGTATATGCTTCTGTATCTGCTTTTACAGTTTTTATGATATGTATGAAAACCAGCAAGAGTGGCTAATGAGACGACTTACTCAGAGAAACAGATCAGGGAGAGGTTGTTGTCGTCAGTTCAGAGTTGAAGCGAAGGCGCAGTGCGTCGTATGCAGAAGCGGATATCCCCGCAGAAACGAGTCAACCAATGGGCTGGCAGCCATCTGGCTCACTTTGGCCAATGGCTCGGTGCCTCGATCATTAGTCACTCTCACACCATCACGCCGGTGTGGCAGTAGCAGCAGTGGCAGTGGCATCAGCCCATTGCTACCACTGATCTGGTGTTCAGGACAGAAAATAGCTCACTTCCTTACATTCTTAAAAAACCTGGTCTGTTGGTCTATTCAGATATCGAGTGCTTGATTGGAAGTTGCTCAATCTACCCTGTAAAAAGTCCCTATTTTACTACTCATACACTGTAATAGCTACTCCATGATTGCCTTTAACAATAATCAGAAGAAAAATAGCCTATTTAAAATTGATCCTATGCGAATGCCGAAATTCTTCTCAGATTAGGACAGAGATAAGAAAATGTCTCCAGAACTACATCGTCATGCAAGTATAGTCTATCCCCTTCGTGAACATCAGGAAAAAGATTGACTAGGAATCAAATAGTCCCAAACAAATTGAAATGTGTTATAAATTACTCTTGATTTCTTTTAGGCTTCCTTTCTTAAGCGAACGTTAAGGATCACCAAACAATAAAGAAGTGACTCAAATGAGCCTGCAAGCTAAAAAAAATCTTGGCTAATTCTCTCAGTTTATTTAAAAATACTGGACCCCATGGAACAAATTTTATTTGGTTAAATAATTGGCAGACTCATTTAGATTAATTGTTTCTAGTGGCCAATCAGTGTTTTCATAAGAACCGAGTGAGATATGAAGTGGGGGTCGTTAATCTCCATTGGGAAAGAATTGCCTGTACTGGAATCATATTGATTACTATGTACCGTTTTTTGCTATTGAAGAGATTAATTTCTGAAACTCGAATAGCAGATCACAATGAACGAAACCAATTTTATAATTTTTACTAATTTCAGGAAAAATAACTTGACTTCAATTACGCTATTTTGGTTTTTTCAATGAGGTCGATTATAATTTGTACACCATGTACAAGAACGGAAGTCATTTATGATTTTATTGGTTGTCACAACCGGTTTAAAAGATGCTGGCACTAATAATGCAAGCGGCCAGTCTAGAACGTTTAAATAAAAAATATGGCAAGGTACACCATGGCGTAGATCTTAGGCTCACCGCTCAACACAATTTATCATTCACTAATTACTTATTTGTTTAAGTATGGAGGTAAATGAATAGCACTATTTAATGGAGTATTAACTTTGTTTTTGAAACCGTTGTACATTTTTCACTAGCTGTATGTTTTTCCCTTTTTTAAAGCTATTTAAGAGATTTACATAATTAAGTGGCCCTCTCTATTAGATAGCATTTGCCGTTTTTCTTCGGTATAGGGTTAATTGTGATATGGTATTAAATAAATGGATGCAGAAGATAAATGGAGCAGTAACATATTTGTGAATTCCCTGCGATGGCCCATATTATAACGCGGACTTGGGATGTTATGGACTTGTTGCAATAATTAGATAATTTGGGCTAAACCTCGATTTGGCTGAGACAACGGAGTAGATGCCAAATCCATTCGAAACTCAAATAAACCTATTACGAAGTCATTTTCCGAAAAGCCATCACCTGCCTAGCAACGGGTGTTACAAACAACGAGAGGCCATGTTCTAGCATTCAAGTAATAAATTTATAAATGAAAATGGAATAAATTTGTAAAAGAAAAGTTTTAAATGTAGAAAACACCCTTTGTTACTGGATTCAGGCGGGTTTATGTTTTAGCAGTCGAAACGGCTTAAACCCTCTCTATCAACGTTATTTTGATTTATAACTGTAATTATCGGGGCTAGAGCTTTTTAGATGGCTTTAATCTGATTTTGGTGCAACTGGAACATCCAATAGTTTGCGTAATCACGGATGTATCCATTTTCCTCCTAAGACATCAACCAACCCTCTACAAATAAGGATCTTGAGTTCGACACTATTCACGAAAATTGAAAGAATGAATACTAAAGCAATTATAACTATTTCGATATTTTAACTCCAAATTCAACCATGCCCTTCCGTTGATCAATTAATACTTTATCAGACACATAATTTTGTGCATTACTTTTTGATAGAGCTTATACACATGTATATTTGAAGGAATTGACACTTTGTATTTATTCTATAAACGTTTATATTGAAATAATTATTCAAGAAACGAATATAAAGTCATTTAAAGATTCCAAATCGTTCTTCAATAAACGTTATTTGGTACGGCCAGAACTAAAAACCATGTTTGAACAGGCTAATAAGGGTTTAAATTAGCATTTTCGTGTTTCATGTTGCTTAACGTAGCCGTACTTGAGACATTGATAGAGCATATTATTCCAAGTGGCTTCCAAAAGTCGTAAGGGCCTACGGCTTATTCAAGAATTATATATTACATTTAGAGCATCTACTCTAAATCAGTAGTACAATATTTAAGCTTCTCTAAAGGATCTAAATAAGCTAATGAAATTACAAGTTTATCTCTCAAAGTAAAAGGCTATTAATGAAAGGTATGACATTTTCTTAAATCAATTATTTGCCAAGACAATTTAAACAAATGATTAGTTTACATTCATGAAATAATGAAATACGTGACTTGAGACTTTAAATTGGCTTTCTTGGTTAGTCATGAAACCGGCATCAGGGGAAAGTAGCTCATTCCGATTGCATATTAACCAAATGGAGTGGCGGCTATGCTTGGACTAGCGAACTCAGAAGAGTAAATGGAAGCTGATAGAGAAAAAGGAGCATCAAAGTGATTGTTCACCATTGATATCTATTTTGCCTAAGATAGAATTGACAAGTATCTGTGAACTACTCGGAATTTTGAAATAGCTCGAAGTTTCTGAGTTGTGCATTGACGACGGATATCTATACTTGGGCTATTTTAGAGGATAGTGATAAACTTCCCCATTTTAGACTGCAAACGACTGATGGTTTTGTTAACAGGAGATTGAATATGAATGATGCAACACCAATGCAAAATAAATGAACTTTTGGGATTGGAAAATGGCCGTAGATTCTGAAGCTTGGAAATGTAGAATGAATACATGGATTTAAATCTTCTTCGTGTTTAAAACGGCATCAAACAAGAAATAATTCGGAAGACAGTAGAGTGCAGACTTTTACCCACATATTCACATAGCTGAGAACAATGGGTCAATACTTTTGATCTACGAGTTGGTGGCTGTGAGAGTAGCAAGCAATTAAGCAAGTGATGAGTCCTCGACAGATAATAGCATTACTAATCTTGTAATACCGGACTAGTAATCGAATGTACCAGTACAATGTTCAAAATTATATGTAGCCAAGCAGCAGTTGAAGAATTATGTTAAGCTGATTCACGGAAAAATCATGATTTGATATATCTTCATTGTGCTGTTTACTATTGGAGAAGCCCACTGTTATTCAGTTCTCCTAATTAAACTCAGATTAAAATACCTTGAATCTTTATATAACGGATAACTAGAATACCACGAGATTCATGTACCTATTTATAGAAAAAATAAAAATGAACTACTATCGTAATTATCTACTGATAAGGAGCAGTGTTTTAACATGCCACCACACGGGTCATGACGTTATAAAACGCAAAATGATTTGGATTTGGAGGTAACAGCAACGCGTCTGTAAAACTGCGCAATTTCACCAAAAAATGAATCTGGAGATCCTAAACATCTATGAAATAATTTTAAAAAATATCCATTTCAGAAAAAAATGTGGTATCTTTGAAAAATAACTGCACCAGCCCTCCTTCAAAGATATTCAGAATGCAGTTACGGTAACTCAATAGTAGCAATTTCAATGAATCATTAAGTATCTTGGTAAGAACTTAAATGGAAATGTCTACTGCACTTCATCTGAGACAACCAGGGTGATCAGGAAAAACTCGTCAGCGCTTGAAAAGGAAAATTTTCGAACTTAAATATATTTAGTGGGCAATGCATTTTCCCAAGTGTCATTGATTTTTAACGTCGAAACCGTTCTACTTCTTTTGTTAATAGCTCTGTCATACATATTAGTCCATCGGTGGGTTAGAATAGGGGCGTTTGAAGGGCAGGCATTTAGGTTGGTGTGGTCTTAATGAAGATCTGATGAATTATTCTTTTCCCTAGGGTGTGGTAGGGAAGTGGGCTTGTATGAGTCGTGGCGAAGGTATTCATTGAGTGCGAGCATCATGATGGTGCTTGATCCATTCAATTCACTCAGTGACAGGGCCAAATCCTGTTGAAATAATATTTTCCGCAGATTTACAATAAAATTTGTTGTGCTGCTATAGCTGTATTACTGAAACGTTACTAAATTCTTCTATCCATCTCCATTACATTTCTGCAGTTCATTCCGCCGAATCCTCTGCACATCGTTCAAGGAGAGCTTTGAACAACGACCAATGTCTCCATATTTTAGTGACCCGCAGGAGCCCTCATGCTACAAGTCATTTTATCACACTACTAAAAGGTTTGTTCTATTAGCTATTCCTCTTCATTTTCATAATCTTTCATGGAAATGACGAAGATTGACATAATTTCAAAGGATAAATCGAAGAGCGTGCAAGGAACATTAACATGTTTTACAAATGACTACATATTTCCTGTTACTTTTTTCGCACAAGCCGTTTATAAAAAGATTTTAGTTGATTATAAAAGGATCCAACAAACTTATATTCGTAAAATGAGCAAAAAGTGCTAACTCGTTAGCAGCTTCAAACAGATTCACTTTATATTCACATAAACTGCCGTTTCGCGGTTGACATTCATCACTTTATGCATAAATAACTTCTAATTATTTAAAGAAAATTGATTAATATTGTAAAATAATTTATAGTAATAACTAAGATCAGGTTGAAGATTTTAAAATTTTAGATCTTGAAAATATGGTAAATTTTATTAAAATATCCTATTTTTAAAATATTTTGTTTGTCATTGCTGTTATAGTTATTCGACAGGATATTGTCTGAAGGTCGGTCCGCTGACGCATCTTTCACCTCGGCCTATATCTTGTTCAATTTTAGACGTTTTTGTGCTGTCTAAACTTTTAGATATAATGTCTAATGGTGTTTCTGATAATGACCCGCAATTCAATAGCTTGGGTCAGTCAAACAGTGCTCCAAACTCTTCCCATCTCATTGATGATGTCTCTCCATATATTGATCCAAAATTTTTGATAAAAATCGGTGCGAAACAAATAATCAGGTATGTTACCCCGTTGAGATTGCACATCTTAGTTAAATCATCGTTCATTAGGGAATGTTATGTGGTTTGTTTCCTTTACAGTCTCTTCATTCCCGTTTCATTATGCATGTTTTTCGTCTCGTTTATTGCTCAAAACGTGCAATTCTTTTCTTCAACCGAAGTTTATCTCATATACACACCGTTTCACACACCGAATGCTGACATTGGTACACAGACATGGCAAACCCTCGCCAATGCTGGTATATTCTTATGCCTTGTCGTCGGAATGACATTCCTTCTTCTTCTATTGTTTAAATTCAAATGCTATAAGGCGAGTCAAGTTTGGGTCATGAATGAATATATTTACTTAATAAAGTTTCTATAGTTGAAATTCTCAAAGTTGTTTTATCTTTGTAGTGTCTCTCTGGATGGCTTGTTGCTACGACCTTCTTTCTTGTCTTTGTTATATCATTTACATTCTTTGCGTACGTTTCACATCCTTTACTTTTCAAGCAATTTCGCAGTAATAGGTTGTTTGCACGTTTAGGTGTTGTCATGCACAGTAGTCTGTGGGATCGGTTGAATCCACTATTTGGGTAAAAGTATGTGTGCGCATCCCTGAAGGGTTGTTTGGTCGTCTTTTTCGCTTAGGGAGGTGCTTAGGTCCACCATGATCTTCTTCGACAATGTTACCTTTGCCGTCCTGTTGTGGAACTTCGGTGTGCTTGGTCTGATTTCAATCCACTGGCGCAGTCCACTCATTCTGCAGCAGGCCTACCTCATCTTCAACAGCATGCAGATGTCTCTTATCTTCCTCAAGTATCTCCCTAAGTGGACCTGCTGGGTCCTTCTGGGAGCCCTGGCCATCTGGGGTAAGCAAACATGCCACACGCCATACTTTGCGGTGGAATCGCAGTGGAATCTGTATAAAGAGAACAGAAAACGTTTCGTGTGTAGACAGATCCAAATTCTTTAATCTCTCTCTATGCAGCTTTAAGGCACTGGTATCCATTTTTATTGACATTCAGTAATTTATTAATTTACATCTACTTTATTAGTCGTATTTACTTTTTCCCAATCTTTTTTGCTTCAAATCGCTTGCTTGCCACAATGCATTTTCGCATGTTCTTTTGTCTTAAGGCAGTTAATAAGACCGTATAAATGAACTATCCAATTACCTAGTGTCTCCAATAGCTGCAGCATAATTGTTGTTTTCTGCTTGTTTCGATGTTCCTTAGACTTGGTAGCAGTGCTGTGCCCGCGTGGCCCACTCAGGATGCTGGTTGAGATGGCGCAAAAGCGCAACCGACCTCTGTTTCCAGCCCTGATCTACTCCACCACAGCAACCCTCGTCGCTACTGTCCGACGAGATCCACAGTCAAATGGGCGTCCATCTGAGGCCATCTGCCTTTCCCACATCGGCAAACAGACACCTGAACTGCAGCCCTCACCTTCTGCCCAGCTCCTTGATGCTGGTGGGT
Organism: Anomotaenia brevis; assembly: GCA_030710315.1. Lineage (NCBI taxonomy): Eukaryota > Metazoa > Platyhelminthes > Cestoda > Cyclophyllidea > Dilepididae > Anomotaenia > Anomotaenia brevis. The sequence continues at coordinate 770,343 of JAUOZQ010000029.1, forward strand.
CCACTTGGACTTGAATGTTCCAGCTGGGAGAAGTGGGTCTATCGATAGGTCACTTTTTGGTAGTTTTCAAAGGGTCCTAGGGATCGTCTCATGTATCCAAGGCTGATTTAAGTAGTTAGTATAGACGCTCCACTGCAACAACTACACCGAAATGAGTGGGAGTTGCATTTCATAGTTTTCTAGTCCGGACGTACTCTTTTCTGGTGCGCACTCATGGTCTCAAAATAGTGTTCAGGAAATGTTCTAAACTGTTTTTTTAAGTAAGGCTTATAGATCCATTAAACCCACTATACTCCGCATAGTGTTAGGTATCTTTCAATCTCAAGTTCCTGACCTGAAGCAACCCAGATTAGTAATTTACTCTGGGTGGCCCTTTACTTGCGACATTCTGAGTCACAAGCTGAGAAGTTACTGAAGCTGAAGTTACTTTTCTTTAACCCTAGATGCAGAAACTCATCCATCATCTCAGTCCAATGGAAAAATAAGCGTGAGTCTTCATATCTTGTCATCTAGACTTTAATGCATGTGATGCTGGTCTTATCGCAGAATGATTACTTCTGTCTAGAATGTCTTGTTTTAACATCGTAGTAGTGTGTAGTAAAAGTACTTGCTTACAACCACCCTCTTCTTCACAAGGCTAGTGTAGTGGCTTTCAGTACGTGTGGCTATGACTGCCTATGGTCCCCTTTATTAATTTACCAGGCTTCAAATGCTGTCAAAAGACTACAAGTCAATCGCGAGAGACATCCTTCTAGTGGAGGCAATCCCAGACCCCCCCCATTCACGTCCAGCGGAGCAGAATCAGCCCCTCACGAGATGCAGGGTGATCGTAACGCAGATCAGTCCGAGCAACCCACTAGTATTCTGCGAGATCTCCAGGTGCGTTTATTTTGAAAGGCTTATATTTTTGCATCTAGAAACTAGGTACCGCATTTTAAGCTTCAACTCGGTGACTGTAAGTTTAATTGATTCCCCACAATGCGAACCCCACTCGGTTATCTCCATTTTGTTCGTCAGGACGACATAGTAGAACGTGAGGATCACGGCGTGAAGCTGGGCCTAGGAGACTTTATATTCTACAGCCTCTTGATTGGACGAGCCTCACTGGACGGCGACGTGCTAACCGCAGTCGCATGCTACGTTGCCATCTTGGTGGGTATGTGCTTAACGATTGTGGCACTGGGTGTGACCCGCAAGGCTCTACCTGCTCTCCCCATCTCTATTGCCTGCGGCATCACATTCTACTTTTCCACCGCTGCCGTCATCACCCCATTCATGCATGCTATTTCCGAGAAACGACTGTTCTTTTAGGACTCGCTAACTTCAATGAAACGCCGGTTCATGTACTAAGTGGTTGTTTTGGCAGCCCAGGGTGTTCTCTATCCTAGTGCGGATTCTGGTTTTGAACATGTCTTAAGCGCAAACAACCACGTGCACCACATTTGTTGAAGAATCGGTAGTTCGATCTCGGAGGTATTGATTGTGTATATCAAACGTTATACAAGTTTAAATTGAAGTTGTAGTTGGGTGTCCCATAATACTAATATCACTGTGGCCTTCGGATTTGGGGTTCCTTGCGGTGTTTAACAGTCCGGTTAAGGAAGTAAAAGAGAGATCGTTGAGTCAGTGAAATACACCAATGGGTCGGTAATTTATAAGAGCGAGGGTGGGACGTAGATTTTTAAATGCCAGTGAATTACTAAGTCAGTGCGGCTTCGTCCACAATGTGTGTCCTTGATAGCAGCTATCAGTTTTGCTGGCTCACACAAAATGTAAAATATAATGCGAAGGAGAACAAGAAGGTTATAAGAGCACAGTTCTAATGTAGCAAAACAGTTTTGCTTCTTTTAGCTGGAGACGTGTTACTGTTATATGATGCATTACAACGAACAAACTTACATAAATATATTTAAAATCCTTTATTACAACTTAATAATTCAATCTGCACAAATTTGAATTAAACGAATGATTGAAAATACCCAATCAATTCAAGTGGCTGTTTAAGTCCACTACTAATGTGAATCTCTGTCGTAGGCCATTGCTCTCTTGTGCTGGTTTGTTCACTGTCACGTTTTTGATGTTAATGCGTTTGTCCACTAGTATACGCAATGAAGCAGTCGTTTGTAATGTTTCAAATTCTAATGCAATGTGTTTATCTATTGATTTTAGGCAATTTTTAGAGCTGGTTTTAAGTTTGGGTGCTGAGCGAAAGTTTGAGTGACAAATATGTCTGGAGGTTACGAGCCCAGAAGAAGGGTACCTCAAATTGATGAACAGGAATTGGCCACGAGAACTATTCAAGTATTGAACAAACGGTTCTATGTTGATGTGAAAGAAAATGTACGTGGTCGTTTCATTAAAATAACCGAAGTTGCCGCTAACAACTTAAAGTCTCGACTTATCTTCTCTGTTCCTGCTGCATTGGAGTTCTCGACTAAGCTTAAGAAGCTTATTAATGTTCTCAATGGTCTTTCGCCACATGATCCGAAGTCACTTGCAGTAGACGGCATTATTGATTCTGACACAATTTCCATGGACAATCGGCGTTATTACATTGATTTGCGAGAAAACGAGCGTGGTCGATTTCTGCGGGTTTCAATGCTGTCAATGGGTGTACGAGTACATATAGCAGTTCCATCTGATGGTATTTCCAATTTGCAAGAGGTGGTTGAAGAACTTTCAAAGGAATATTGCAGGGATGAAGACATGTGTAAGTATTAGGTCAATATATACCGATGGCGTCTGTAATTATGCTTAGCCAATTTTTCAATTTGTACAGCTGCTGTAGCAGACTTGCCAGAAGCCAAGGTTCTATTCGCTGGAAACAAGACCTTCTATTTTGATGTTGGTTCAAACCGTTACGGTGTGTTTCTTCGAATCTCCGAGTTGCGTGCTGCTTATAGAACGGCAGTAACCATTCCAGAAAACCAATGGGGTCGTTTCCGTGATATACTGAATGAGTTAACGGCTAGGTCCGAAATCGGAGACAAGAGCCCGTCTAGCGTAAAAGTTGAAGGTAATGAATGCACAGAAAAAAAACTCGAATCGAGTGGTGGCGAGAACCCGAATCTTTCATCTGAAGTTGCGTCCACAGAGGCACATCACAATGAGCCTGCTCCCATTACTGTGGCATAACGTGGTGATTTCCAACAATCCCAAAACTTAAACAATTCTTCCCCGTGTTCTTGGCTCCCTATTTCTATCCCTCGTGTTCTCGCTCCCTTACTCTAATTATTCACTTCTGTAATCAAATCCTTTTTCACGCACAAGCTCTTTTCTTACCCACTCTCACTTGCATTCGGCCAACTTCCTACCGCTCATGTGCTCTCTTGCCATCGTTAACCTGAACTTCGTGTCTTATACTGTTGGTAAAGCGTTTGATAATCACCGTAAATACATATCAAGTCGCATGCCGTCTAACTTATGCTTCGCATATCGGCGTTGTCAGTTGCCACTTGGTTCGGAAAAAAATTTGGGGTGAGTCACATCTCCTAGGATGGTAGTGGTTTCGTGTCCTTTAGGTGGGGTTTCACCCTCAGGCGTTAGCTAAGTTAAGCCAAGTGGTTACACTTTGACCCAATTCCTGGTTTCACCTTTTACTCTATTTTTATTGCTACGTTTATCCAAATCGGTGAGCTAAAATGCGAAGACTTCCGGCCTTCAGAATCTTCTAGAATTTAGTTGTTCATTTGGCTTCACGGTTTTAAACGCCCGTTAGTGTTGCCCTTTGTTTGCAAGCTGCAAATATACGTCTAATTTTTCGTGTATTATGGTTTCACATTCTGTGATGGCCATTAGCTCATCCGACGATTCCTTCAAGGCTCCGGGAACTGGTACTTGGATTTACGATCTCTGTAGCACAATCGCCTTTTCTTCTCACAGCGTGTTTCTGCTTGATTTAATAGTCGACATTTTATCGGCTATAATTCGTTTCCCTTAACCAATCATCGGTTGAGCGCTTTGTGATTTGATTAAAGGTAGTGTTTCCAGTGTTACAGCACACTTAATCCAATCACGAAGATGTGTAACATGCTCGAAGTTCCTGTTAGAAGTCATGATCAGACAGCGATCTTTTGAGTTCTTTGTGAATACATCGGAAAATCCAACGTCTGTATCTTCTGAAATAGTTGTTTAAATGCTGTTTCCTGTGTTGTGAGATGTATGCTGACTGCTCGTGTTTTGTTTCAGCTCCAAATGTCGTACTGTTATGCTACTGCTTCCAATTTCGGATTCACCTTGCACCATTTAATACAAAGTAGTAACTGTAGGAACCAACATTTTGTAGCTCTGTTGGATGTTGCGAATGCCTCGTAGCCGTGGTCCAAAATTACCAAGGCAGCCTATGAGGGTAAAATGATTATCACTTTAAACAACTTCCAAAGGTTTCCACAGGTTAGAGAAAACGGAGAATGGGAGTATATACTTGTATTAGGAGAAACAAACTAGCACAGGATGAATGAAGTGTTGTCTGCACGCCGTTGTACGATGTTGTGTACACCAATTATCATGACGGCACAAGTTGTGACTAAGCGATCTGTGATTGGTTCGTTCGTGTCCTTGTCCTTGAAATCAGTATCCACATTAGTGCAACGCATAAACACTATAGGGGCTATTTGATAAAGCATATGAGACTAATAACACTCTAAAATTATCTTAATGAAAACCTGAATGTTTTTGTCAAGCTCCGGTCACGTTAAAGCAGGCTAGTTTACCCATCATAGTTTAATGCGATGGTAGGCATGGAAATAAATGAAACGTCAGTGAGATTAATGTCGCTAAATGTAGATGTGATGTTGATGATGGTAGGAAGAAAAGTAAAACAATCGATGCTTCATTAAGGAGAAATGCCTTGTTATCGAATTTTATAGTGCTGGGATGTATAAAAGGTACTTGTGCTACTGGATGCGAAATGACTCCAAATATACTGCTTAAAAGTAAGTTCCATCTGATTCCATAATATAATAGAGGGAAGGACCCCGAACATAACCAGTCATGGATAAGCTCACCCGGATTGGAGTCAATAGATTCAAATGTAAACACACGCACCCTTAGCCTTTAAGCTTTCGGACCAAAAATCGCAATCGGATTGATCTTGCTAGGAAATGGGGGATCACGAGGAAAATCGCCAGAAATTAGCTTCTCAAAGTGCTCTAGCTCGTCTGGTTGGGCTTAGTTTCCTGGAGAAAAATGAAAGTGGCTTCAGTGTTGGAGCAAGTCTGAGTTGCTCAGCGGTATCTTTTACTCTGGAAAATGCTTCTGGGGCTTCTTCAGTCCTTGCATAACCAATCGCCGTTTGTTGAAGAAGTCGAGTAAGTATGGAATGAAGTGCGAATAGGAGTAAACCATGCCTTGAAAACGTTGCAATTTGGAAAATCGTTTATCACAAACAAATTCTTCCTAAGTGGACAGATGATCTTTTCATCCACTTAGTAGGCGTCTGAGCACTTCCTCTAGTTGTGCTGTATGAGTTTTTCATCCGAACTGGCGACGAGGATGTTACTGATGCAATGCTAAACGCCATCGAGTTACCGGAGGATTTTATCAAAGGAACTCCAGAAGGTTTGAGGGGCATTACGGAGTCCGAATGGAATTCTTATAATTCAAACTTCGTGAATGGTGTCAGGATTGCGGTTCTTGGCACATAATCTTTAGCCACTGGGATCTGGTTTTACGCCTTGATGAGGATGCATAAGAGGAATTCAGCAACGGTCATGGATGCTCACGTAATTGAGAGCACGATAGTTTTATGGAAACCACGTGTAAAGGGGACGCCCAACACAGCAGGTGTTCGGATTTCTCTTTGGCACACTTCAACTTTTCGGGAGCCAATCGTCGGTTTTAGTGAATACTGGCTGCTCGTGTGTTTTTATGAGGTGGATAGCTTCTTCAGCAAGCGGCATTCTGCCCAAAGAAAGTTTTATAATGTTTGGAAATTTATCTGAGACAGAATGATAAGGTTTGTGGGGTTAAAACAGCTATGATAACATAGGTGGGTAGGTATCGGAGGGAAGTCCTTGCACCTTAATGTTTGCCGTTTTGCCCATCAAAGAAAGAAGGAGTTTAAATTCAGCTAGGAATTCTACTCCATTGGGAGGTGCGGATACATCAATGACTATGAAAATCAATTGTAATTTTCTCTGGAGTCCTAAATTGAGTGCAAAGCAGCATTTACTAAAAGTTGATTTGATGTTTACAGATTCGTAACGCATTTAAAATCAAACTGTTATGGTATCATTTGAGCTACTAACAATATCAATTTTTATTTTAGATATCATTTGACTTCTCTTTCTAACCGAATGTCAAAGTGCGCACACAAAATTTTAAACTATGAACTGATTAATTTACGTATCAAATTGACTTATATTGATCACATAAGACATCATTTCTCACCATTGCGCACCAAATTTTCGAACTACGTGCTTCATTTGACCATATGGATTTTAATTATCCTCTGCTGACTCCTTGGTGGGCAGAACTGAATATCTAATCATTCGCCTCACTTTTGCATAACAATGCAAACATATATGCTGTTAGGTCAAAGAGGACACTTGTTTTCGCCATTGAAAACTAAATTAATTACTTCGAATATTTAAACATGCGATGGCTCTAGCTGTTGAGGAAATAGAGATCTCCACAAACCCAGTGCTAGCGTAGGCAAGATCTCAAAGTGACAAATGTATTTCGGGGAATGGTGGTCATTCTCCAGGAGCCCAGCAAACTGCTGAATGCGTACTTCCCTGGAGTAGCTACGCATCGTTGCGGCCTCGCGTTAGAGGGTCGATAGAGGGAAGTCTAAATGGTGAGCAAGTTCGTAGTGCTCCCAGCGCCTTTACTAATTAGTCACCTTAGTATTTTGGAAACTCGATGATTATCCAGCTATTTTGCTCCTAGCAATAAAAAAATGGACATTGCTGGGCGATGACCCCAGTGCCCAGCAGCACAGGTCTGCTGCGACCAGTTAAATGCGTTTCAGAAGCATATGTTATGGAAAGGGCGTTAATGGTCAATTATATGACGTGTCATTTAACCTACCGCTAATATAAATTCATGCTGTAACTTATCGTAGGCTATCGTGCCCATCGTATCGAAGTCTGCTCACATGGGGTGGAAGCTATGTTTGATGACCACGTGCAAGGGAAAATACAGAAGGGTAAGCTTGAACACACAACTAGATACTGTGCTGAGACCGAAGTTAGGTGAGATCTCACGATAGATGTTCAGATTAAGTTATCTATAGTGTTTTGGAACAGACAGTTAGTGTGTTATCTAACCATTCTTAGAGTAGAATATTTACAAAGCCCCCAGATGTCTTTTTGAGCCTTCACAACCATAACGACAGTAAATCAACATTGTCTTTCTGTTTTGATTGCCATTCCATTGTATTTCCTTTTTAGATATTTTGTAAAATGCATTAAATGTGATATGAATACCTCTATGGTTGGAAATTTAAAATGCTTTATCATTTATGTTCCCCTATTAGAATTTGAAAAGATTGTAGCGGATTGCTACATATTGAATGTAAGTAACCTGATCCCGTTCGGTATCCGCACCAACAAGTTAGAAAGACCAACGAGGCATGTTAGAGCTGGTGCTCATTTAGCATGTGGCGTGCGATATTATACAGGCTACGTCTAATTTTGGCTACACAGGAGTCGCCCTTGATTGGTTGATAGAGGAGTTCCCGAACGCGATTGGCTCTTGTTGTGCTTGAAGCTTTCCTATTGGGCAGTTTACTTGGTGTAACCGTACTCCACAAGATCGGTCTACCAAAGTATCGGTCAACGTATCATTGTGATTACTTGTTTGAAATAGTCGGCATTCCATTTTATAACCCTCTTTGATATAACTTCTAATACACATCAATTATTAAAGGATACTTTTAATTAGTGTTTCTCACCTACCTAAGACCGATTTGTGAAAACTCAACACCAATTTATATGACTTTAGGATAGACAAATGGGGCTTATTGACGAAAATGTTGTAAATTTTCATATTTAATGGAGGATAAATATTTTTAATCAAAACTTGACATGTTAAGACTATATAGCATATGTAAAAGGGTTCACTGGTTAATTTAGATCCCAGCAAAATCGGTGATCAAGTCTGAAATCACCGAATGAATAGTCGGAAAAGAAGGGTACTAGTAATGCCCGAATTCCGCTTTTTTATCATATTCCTCAATACCGATCCACCAAGGATGATAATAAGTACACTGATAGCCTATACTGTTTTCGACTTCAATCTTTAATAGCACTACTTCATGTGGGTGCAAGAGTGCCTGAAGATTTTCTGCTGATTAATCAGAACCATTCTTGATTTTGTTATTCAGATCGGTGTCACTAAAAATTGAAAGCACGAGAGACTGTAATTACCAAATATATTATTTAGGGATAGTAGTTAGAAATTCTCATGAGTGGAAGGAATCTGCAAATATTGATAAGAAATTTTTATCACACGCTGAATTAATAATTTTAACTATTTTTACCCCGAAAAAGACAAGATAGAAATGGAAAAGAACATAGCGAGAGGAATTGAGACGATAGCATAAAGCACCAAACACATCTTACAACGTCCTTTAGAACATCCTTCTCAAGCTGTACAAAACAAATACAAACATGTTTTTTATCTTTCATGTCAAAGAGCGAAGCCATTAATATCTCGGTATAATAAGATTATTAGAAATCGGAATAGAATTATCATTGTTATTAAAGGTAAAAATTTGACTCCTGCCTCAATTAAGAAGGTATCCCGTAATCTGATAAAATAGTCATCGAGATGTTACAGTTTCTTCATTCATCCAACATTAAATAATATTTTATTCTTTGAGTTTTTCGAAACTGAATGCTAGGCTAGTCATCTCGTCAGTCTATTACAACATATAAAACTTTGTATCCTGACTATCTATGGTGAGATAGCAAAATGTGGAACATTTGCTCTCGTTAAACCGGAGTGGTACCATTTTCTAACATGCAATCAATAGCACTTAGGCAAAATTGTGCTTTTATGTCTGTTAGTCATCCATTTGGTATTTAACAGATTGCATTGGTGTTATTAGCTAAGTATAAATATTTAATGATGATCACACTGGGCTCAATATTTTAAATAAATAGAGTGGTTGGACATGCTAAAGTATGAGAATGTGGCTATGATAACGTTTTAAGGTCAGATGAGGAATACTGACACCAAAACGTCATACAATATCCCTTTAGAATACTGTGCATTCCAGAATAGCCAAGCATATTTCCATACTTAGGTTGACTAATGGGACATATATGAATGCATTCGCACAATAAGACGACTTAAGGCTTAATTCTTAACTTCATATAATTTCTCGAGCAGCCAGATATAACACATAAATATAGAAAAAGTATTGAAGCATCGAATAAGTATGTAGTGACATTATAATTTATTTACTTGTGGAAATTGATATTATCTTATCAATTTTCCGAAACAAAGTAATAGTGATTGAGTAAAGTATAGCTCTGAAAGAAACAACGGACTCTTTTTCTTCTCATTGATGACGGAAAAAATAAGGCAAATTTTGACAATCTGGCTAGCACTTTGTGGGTAAAGTTATATCTCAAGGCTGACATAACATAATGACATGATATATGAACACAATTGAATGTTATACTACGCTTGCTGTTAAATACAACACCAGAGTCCTACAACACTAGGAAACACCGGGTATCAGTGACATATAGAGATAAAATATACCTCTCATAAAACGGATCGTAACAAATTATATATATATATATATATATATGAAAGGGTAAAGAGTAGAAATCCTGACGTTTATTATTCATAAGCCATCTATTATAACTTGGTTTTACGCTTGAAATCACGAGTTCACTTAATTCAAACTATATTAAACGGGTCAGATTTACATAGAGTATATAGAATTTGCCAATAAAACTGATAATGTTTTCCGATCAGAACGGCATTTAAATTATATTGCATTTGGTAAAATAACGTCTATTTTCATTAGTAGAAACGTTAGGCAGGTTCTAGAGTTCATTAAATTCACGTTTCGATTTCGAAACATCTTGAGAAGCGATGTCAAAGATTTCCAATTAAACCAACTTAGTCGAGAAAATTTGTGAAATGTCAGAAATAGGTTGCGTTAAAATCTCATTCGAACTTTAAATTTCTAAACTTTTATAATTTCGAAAAATTGTGAATGATTCCCATTCCGAATACTAGCTGTTATTTTATTCCTCGCGCACCGCGGATGCTTTCTGTTTGTGGTTGGTTATAAAGTTGTTTTTTGGGTACGCGCAGACCTCTCAGTATAAGCGTAATGCTGCATTATATTAAGACTGATCTTGTCTAAAGTGTAAACAATAAGGCTTAAGTCACGAATCACTCATTAACTTTAGGAAGCGCTCTTCTGATTCTGCAGTTTTTTGGATGCCGAACCATGGGACGTCGGCTTTGAGCATCAGACCTTATTTGATTATTTGGCTTGGCTGATTTTTCTTTGCTCTTTTATATCCAGATAATTCTTCTACTCAATGCTTGTGCTTATTATCGGCGACTTTCATGTTCCCGACCGTAGCTTCGGAATCCATCCTGCCTTCAAGGCTCTTCTCTCACCGGGTAAAATCCATCATGTCTACTGCACTGGAAATCTTACCAGCCGTACCACTTATGAACAGTTGAAGTTTATTTGCAACGACGTTCATGTTGTGAAGGGAGACTTTGATCAGGTAAATCAGCAATCCATCCCAGTTATTCCTGACAATAGGTACCATTTCCCGAAACGAAAGTGCTCTCCGTGGGAAATCTAAAGATTGGTCTCACTCATGGGCATCAAGTTGTGCCTTGGGGTGACCGCGAGAGTCTTTCCATGCTCAGGAGGCAGCTTAACGTCGACATCCTCATATCTGGTCATACGCACTGTACTGAGGCTTATGAGTACGACGGCGGCATTTTCCTTAATCCCGGCTCAATCACTGGTGCTTACACCCCCCTCAAAGAGTAAGGAGAAATATTCTTAGATAGACGGCGCCTTAGAATACCGGAACTGTACTTTTTCTAACTTAAAGGAACGTTCAATCGACGTTCATGCTCCTAGACATCCAGGAGAAGAACATAAACCTCTACATTTACCGGTTAGACGGTGACGAACACAAAGTCGAGCGAACAGAGTTCCCTCGCCCGGCCTGAATGAAAACCTTAAAGACTGTTTTTGATTTGCAGTAAATAAAAGTGGTATTTACTGTACAGTCAAATATACAGCTTGGGAATGGGTGCAAGCAGGGCTGCAGTCTGGCTAAGTTAATTGCGTTTTATTTTATTCTTTATCAGCAACTGCCTCTGTCTATGGGCATTGAGGATAAACGTCCTTTTGTGGTATTTCTCTGGCGATGAGATGCCAGGTACGTATATACTCCAGTCGCGGTCTATAAAAATGATTAATTTTACTAAGTGAACTAAAAAAAAATAACATAGGAACTGGATTTGTTTCAGAGTTGCAAAAACAACTTACCGAAAACATGTTTCACGTCCCTCCCCTCTACTGTGGCTGAACCACGATGCTTGGCCATTCTGATAGATGCATTCGCAACCTTCTCAACAAACTCTTCAGACAGTATCGTTAGGCTCTACCAAACAGAAAATGGTGTCATTGCCGCAATGAGGGATGTAATAGCATCCCAAGAACACCAACCTCTTCAGCTTCCTCATCAAGTTGTAAGTTGGGATCAGTTTCCCTCACCAAATCAATCAATGACTTGGCGTTAAAAATAGTCTTAGGTTTTTTGGGCGGAGTAGGAAAGGGTGAAGTGGTTGAGTTCGAAGGCACCACTAAAGGAACGCCTGAATTAGTACCAGAAACTGGAGCCGTAGCAGAGTCGGGCAAAGACACTACGCCATTTAACTGCGCAAATGAATTAGAAGAAACAACAACGGGAGCTGTAGCTCCGTTATTCAATGGAGAAATGGCGGCCGGGGAACTATTTGTCGAAGGAATCACTGCTGTTGCGGGAGCACTAGATTGAGGCGTTTGAGGTTGGACCCAGGTCGTTGGGGATGCATTAACTGAAGACGCTTGTGCAGGGTCAGGTGTAGATGACAATGAAGTACTAATAACTGCACCTTGGGGTTGGGGAGATGCACATGTTTGGTCATTTATACCATTCATCTTAACTAAAAATAACAATTTTAGAGTATAAGCGAATCGCATTTAACAATTATTCATTGGGTAAATAAAAGCGCACGACTGCAGGTTTCGCAAATACAAAAGGAAGTGATTGCGCAATTTAATCAGGACGAATATACGCAATTCAAGCTGCGGCAAATGGAGCATTACGATAAAAATCAAATTGAATTAAAAAATAATACAATAAGCTCAATAAGGAGCAGTTCAGAACGTACACAGATCCTAGTAAGGAATCCAACGCTATTACAAGCAGACAGAAGCAGATAAAACGGATAACCAAATTAATGCAACTGAAGTTTGACAATATAAACTACACTCGGCTTTAAATAAGGGTTTCAAAAAGCAAGTTTTTCATTCCTAACTACCTAATTCAAACATTAGCACTTAAAAGAGTTTTTTTTAATTTTAGTCAAATGCTTCTTTTGGGGTATCAAGGTAGGTATTTTATTGCAATGGAACGTTTATTTAGTGCATTGGCAAACTTAGTGAAAAACTTAACATGGATTCCAACAATTGAGATTGTTTTGATGTTCGTGGTCGTGATTTAAGTACTTGGCTTGACGAAGTATAACTTCCAATGTTTTGAATGTTATTGTTGCTATCAACCACTATGCAAAGTAGATTAATGGCTTGATTAGCCAGTCTTAGAAGTGTATTACAGTTACTTCTTTTTAGAATACACGTGACAGCTAAAAAGTAGAGTAGAAATTTCATGAAATGCTTGAATGTGCATAAAAATACTAACCAAGTGTATTGTTTCATTTGTGATTTTCCTTTTCCAACTGAATTTCGGACCTAATACACAACATTTTATAAATTAACAAAGAGAACAGCATCGTTTTCAATTTAGTAGTAAAGAAAATTGAGGGCAAGTTGGTTTTAATACGGAAAAACTGGAATAAATGATTTTGAATGTATAAGAATGCTTATTTTAACTCTTCACTAACCGAAACTGGTTTTTTATAAAGTAGGATATGCAATGCCCATATAATGTTTTTTTAGTATCAATATACATCAACTTATATTCTGGTGATATACTACATTTAGATGCTTTTCTTCTGCAATAACTTTCAGTAGTCTATTATGCTGAGAAGGAGGTAAATCAATTCTATGGCCCGAAATCTCAGAACTAGCATTCATCGATCACACGTAGTTGAAGAAGACTAGTGAGATTTAATCAAATTTAAACAGAAAAGGCTGGAAATTGATAGACTTGTTTTGTTAATTAAGTAGGTATAAAGCTCAAGTATATCAATGTTTATCTTTCCTGGTGATTAAGCACACGCTTCAACGGTGTTGCAGACTGGGTTTCTTGTATTGAACTTTTGTCTTTTCGAATATGCACTCATCGAAAATATTAATCCGTCATTACGTTTCTTATGCCTGTACTGTTGTAATATTTGTAGATTATAAATGGACACGCGCAATCCTTCTCCTCCTCCTGACGCTGATTCTAATCTAGAAAGCTTTGACCAAATAGGCAATAGTGTATATAGTAAACGCTGGCTGTACTCTCTTATACTTAAAGTTTTAACTAAAATAAATGAAGATGACTTTGGACCAGACGAGGACCTTGTTGAACTTGATTCCTCCCTGGAAGATGAACTTTGCTGTCTCTGGGACATAGCTTCGGATGAGAACTTGCTAGTGTCACTGCGAGAGTTCCACCTCGTTCCGATTTTTACTGATTGTATACACAAAAGCAAGTGTCCAAGGCTTACTGTATGTTTCTTTTTCCAGGCGTAAATCCAATACACTTACTTATATAATCTTGCGTTAGTTCCACGTAAATAGTTCGTTTAAGTAGTTTCATTCTATTTCAGGAAATTTCCTTCGGAATCTTGTCAAATTTATCATTGGATGAAATACAATGTGGGATTCTGTCAGAAGATCCGATTTTCATGTATGCATTTTATAGTATGCTTACTTTATCAGGTCACGCACCTTGGGACTACTTTCGACTGATGATACGCGTATTTTGATCGAACTATTCCGGCTTTTACGTTCCGTCCTTGCCTCAAGACAGCATCGTCAGGCATGGCTTGATGTCGTTCATTTTGCTCCCGATTTTATCGAACGGGTCAACTTTATTCTCTGCAGCTCCACCAATGGTTGGTTGTAAACTTGTTCATATTTTTTTAGCAAGCCTTCTCATGAGCGCCATTACGGTCATCGAGACCATATTGCGAATTGATGATATTCTGTGCGAACTGTGGTGTAGTGAAAGCTTACTCCTGTCTTTACAGGAGGCCCAAAAACAAATACGGTGGGTTGTTTATCTTTATCTAATTTGTTAGTTGCATCCATGGAGATGAGGTTGAAGTAATATACCGCATTCTCTACATTTTCTCTACTAATTCAACTGGTGTCCGGACGTTGAGTACGTAATATTGTTATCGGAAAAAGGCTTCCAGCATCAGTGATTCTCGTATTTTCATTCCAGTGTCGAGATATGAGGATATCTTTCCTGGATTTGGGGTCTTATTTCGTAAAATTTGTGAGGATGAGCCTCATTTAATTCCTTTTAGTAAATACAACATTGCCCTTCGAATAATTTTACCCGTGATCGATGTAATATTGACGAACCTTCCTCCAAAAGCGGCGCTTGAATCCATTTTATTTGGTGAGCGAATCCTATTATTACTCCTATTTACTTTGTTTGATCAACTCAACAAGGTCTCTTAATTTTTAAGTAAAGGACTTAATTCCGTGTCTGTTGGTTATGACTGTTGGATGCACCAGCCAAAATTTTGTGTCAGACGAAGTACCCCTCCATGGTCTCTGGGAAGATCTCTCAGTTCTCTTCGTGGATCTCATAAAACGTGTTTATGAATTTATGGAGGTATTAGCGATACGACCCTATCACTTTCCCTCGGTTATCGGTTACCACTAATCATCTGCCGTTGCTAGAGTGGCATGGACAACCAACCACCGGCGGAAGTATTGTCTGATGATGGCCTGCTGTGCTGGCTTTGCAGAATAGAAGAAGGAAGTGAAATCTCTCGAGGTGCTTTCGTTCGTTGTTGTCTCTGCCGTCGGACAAACCTAGATGTGGAAGGATCCGAGGGAAACACTGCCGTTGAGGTTCTGCGTGGACACCTCGTTTTCATCTGTCAGCGACTCTGTCTCCCCAAACTTCTCGAATGCTCAACTACTAATCACAATTAAGTGCTCTACGTCGGTGAATGTGCTACCATGTAAATACTTATTCACCCCTTGTGTAATAGATATCCCGTATATACCGTAAATATGGTTCATATCAATTTATCTGTAAGCTTCATTTAGAACTGTTTATTGTTTGATTGTTTTTTTCCAATTTTTCGGTAGTTTACATTGATCAAGCCACCAAGTGAGTTCGTTTGTTACAAGTCAACCTGGGGATATGAAGTTGCTACTTCAGTTGGGGTGAAATGCACCAATTGAGGCGTGAGTCGAGGCATCGCGCACACTTCGCAATGTCCTCTCTGCAGTTAGCGGCGAGAATTACCTCGTGTTTCAAAGCGCCCTTCCTAGGGACCTTAGAAAATGCCACCATTTTGCAGTGGAAGCGGTTGCAAATAGCTAGGACACGTCGGTCGTTGGTGTCAGCCAATATGTCCTCGAAGTTGGCGCTTTCGTTAATGAAGAAGTGTTTCTTGAATAAGCGCCTCTGGGCCAAATCTTGGTCACCACTTGCCACCACAACTCTGAAAGATGGTGACGGTGCTGATTGGTCTCTCGAGGATTTTTTTGTTATTGGTGTGTATCGCATCATATGACGTCTATGAGGCGTCAGTTGAGGTTTTAGCCTCCGTTGCAGTGCAGTTGTATTAAGAGTGGGGGATTTATGGGCAGCATTGCTAGAAAAGTGCATGAAGTTCTGACTAGTGAAAAGGGGAATATGTTCACCTATAGTTACGTTGAAGTAACTAGATCCATCACCACCTGTAAGTCTATTTGCGGCGAGCGCATCGGATACTGAAGTAAGCGTCTCAGCCTCGGCATTAAGTTCCGAGTTTTCATACCTTTTCAAATCATAGCACCCTTGTAATGCACTGCTCGAACCCTCCACTGACAACATCGGGTCAGCTTTGGTATGATTCTGGTCAGGTGAGTTCTCCATAAAATTTACTTCTTTTCGTTTGCCTGGTGCACATATTTTACGATACTTTAAAGAAACTGAGGGTAACCTTGACATTTCCGATTTCAAATCTACAAAGGCAGAGCGAGGTGGAACTTTTAGTTTCAATTTGACGTCTTTAGTTCTTGACTTCAGTCTATTGGTAGTTGAATCGGCCGAGGTATCCGACTTCAGGTGTTTCTTTTGGCACAATTGGACCACTTTACCTATAAAACTCCCTTTCGATGCGCCCGACTCGGTTCGCTCTCTTGGCTTGGGTTGCATCGGCGAACGCGAGTATGCCTTCGCGGGTTTTTCCATGATATCCTGCTCATTAACGTCTGCCTCAACCGAATATCTTGACTCAAATTCTATATCTGATTGTTCTACAACCAATTCCACCCTTGAAGATGCATCTATGCTCTCGATTTCCTGAACATTACGTTGTGCATCACCATCGTCAGATTCTTTCCCTTTTGTATAAGTCAAATTATCTTTAAGATCATTAGGAGATTGCTGCAATTCATGAGATGAGGAATTCAACCTTAAACGCCGTAATCGAGAAGACAAGGAATCATGAGTGTGGGAAACCTTACTGGTTTCTCCAGACAAAGAGTTTGAATCATTGCCATACCCCATAGTGTGGGCTTCGAAATCATTACCACCCAAGGGATTGAACTGAACCAGGTGTTGTTGCTTCCCTTTAGCCAGCAAAGGATAACGGTCTTTAGGAGCGTGTTCCTCGATTTCGTCTCTCAGGTATGCAGCGTTCTTCGGCATCATTGTTGAGCAAATGATTTTTCGTTTTATCGATTTATCTTGAAGGAATATGTCTGAAAGTGGAGCATTGATTTTTCGCTTTCAAAGCGTGAATTACGTGCTAATGCAGAAAAAAACAACTTGGGACGAGATCTCCGACAATAAAGCCGGAATAACACCTACATGGCAAAACGTCTGGAAGAGACAATTAGACGTTGGATTGAGAAAGATTTACAGCGTCGCCTCAAATTCGCACAATGAATTCAATGACGAAATTCCTTTATGACAAGCAATATCGTTAATTTTCTCCATCATATTGGGTGTTTGAGTTAGATTGAACCGCAAGTTGTTGCAGCTTCGGAAAGCTATGTTCTGAGTTCCCACCAATTGTGGAAATGCTACAGCGTTCGTAGCAAAGAATATCGAAGCAAGGGAGGCGCACTTCATTCAGCTCAAATGCAACCATGGGCTTTCTGAAGTCTGCCCAACATTAAAGGATAACAAGTAACCGATTTTTAAACCTAAAATTACCCATTCGTTATTGCACCCTTGATGATAGCGTGCATCCACACCGACAAAAGAAGTAATAAATTACAAACAACTCACCCTTTCCCTAAGAATTGTGGTGCTATCGAAGCAGACACTAGGAAAATGTGAGCGAGGCATCAAAGTTTGCTTTTAAGATAATTTCCGGACACGACGCTTGAAAAGCAATTACACGACATGGGGTTCGAAAAATAATTGCACAATTTCTTAGTCGAGTGGGTAAGATTTTCAGTGCTGCTTTGAATAACAGAGATGGATGCTACGTGGTGAGTCCACACCGACGGCATTTTCATCAAGACGGTAACACTACAAGATTGATTAGGCAAAAGAACTCCATCCCATTCAATGCCGGTACATTTTCATACTGAATTTCTGGCTAAAATCAGGCGGTTAGGGTATTCACTGGCAAATTCGTTGTCAAGTTTATAAGGGCTGAACTATCGGCATTAAGATCCAATAACCCAACATCTCTCCCAACATTAAACACAAAATGAGAGTCTATCATAGCAGGCACCTGTATTGTCAAGTCAGGATCATTGGGAAGCCTCTTGCATTTGCTTCTGCTGGTGGAAGTGCTTGGCGAAGGTTTGCGCCACCAGAAGGGGGAAGATGAGGGAGGCGTCGGCGCATACCTTAACGTAGTTGTGGACAGAGTCGGAGCCACGCAACTTGCCCCAGGAGACGGCTTCGTCGGGGCTCGCGCCGGAGTCGGAGCCGTCGAACTCCTGCCCCGTGTTTACATAGACAGCGAAGTCGGCGCCGTTGCGCATCAGGTTAGCGTTCAGAGTGTGGTGCTTCACGATCCCCCCGCCCAGCACCAAGACCGCAGTGGCGCGCGAGTAGATGGCCAGGCTGTTGATCCGACGCACGTCCGCCACCACGTCCACCCGCAGACCCGGTGGCGTTCGATACGTGTGCGCAAACAACACATCGCCCATTGACCCGTCAGTTATGCCAGGACAAAACACCGGGATACCATTCTGTAACACAATAAGACGGCATCTATACCATGTATAACACACCCTGGTGGCTGTGACCCTGTGACCCCAAAAACTTGTTGCGGATATGTGTAACCGGTATAACATGGTTTCGCTACCATGAAACGTTTAATGACAGCGTATGAAAATGAGTAGGGCAGTCAAATAACTTTGAGGTAAAGAAACGGGGGGCGAAGTGACTCGGACCTGGTTCGGAGACAAGGAAACCCGGTAACGAGATTTGGAACAGCTTTTTGGTATTGATTAAATTGTAAAGCCCGCCAATATGGCGTCATGCCGCCACAAACTCATGACCCAGCTCTACGACCGTAACATCAGAACGATCATAGATAGATCTACAAATGTCTGTAAACCTAAGATGAATTTCCTTTCTTGCGTTCAACCGATAGGAGTCAGTGTTATTGTACCACGTATACACGACTTGACATTTTAAAACGTATCTAAACATGCAACTTACCTTGTGGCACCAGTAGTAGATGGACTCTGGGTTGTCGATCTCCCTGCCGAGCCTGTCAATCACTTTTGAAGGTGTCCAGTTTACATTCTAAAAAGAGAGTACCGGTTTCATGAAACGCTTCGCACTCAGTTGTATTTTGAGCACAGTAATGCCTTAAAATATATTAAAGTCCTTTTGGACTTTGCCGTAACAGTGGAATGAAAGCTGAAAGGGAAATAAGCTCGAAACCCAAACTCAAGTGGCTAGTATAGGGGTAAATACTTTCCAGGAACTGTACCCACGTTGCCATCCTAATCACCTCAATTTAACAATGAGGCAACACTTCATTTTTAACAAATTCCCTTCATTGAACCTCGGTTTTTCTTCCACTAGTACAACTTGATATTAACCGATTATGGGTTGGTTTTCGCCTATCTGCTATAAGAGCACATTTTGCCACAGACTCAACCTCACAAACATTTCCTAGCTACGCCTGTTGAAGTAAGAGGATAAACCTGGTTAGTCTGCTCATCGAGCATGCGGTCGAAGATAGGGATAAGCCATTGCTCGAGAACGACATAGTTGTTGTTGGGTGCGAGGAGGTTGCCGATGCGATTGATGCCAAGACGACGCAACTCCGTGCCCGGCCACCGCGAAAAGTCGCCCACGTAGAAGGGGGCCAAGCACTTCACAAAGTCCTCCTCAACGCCACCAGCTGAAGTCACTAACACATCTACCTATAAAGGAGAGGACAAAAGAATCAAAGAGACGGCTTTAAGGTCAAGGACACCACTGTTTCCTTAGCTAGTTAGGCTCATTGGTCAGTACCGATGCAACTTCAAGAGACCGGATCCCCTTTCTTTAAGGAGGGTTCAAGAGCCATCAAACATAACTTAGGGCGGGATCGTCTATTATTATTCAAGTTTGTCTTCAGATTTAATTCTAGAAATAGGACATTGAAAACAAAAGTTTACAAGACTGTGTTGAACGAGAAATCGGATGATTTCGCGGGAACCGCAGGAGACCATATTGGACGTGTAGGCGAGGAAGACAGTGCAGCCGGAGCGACGCGCCACACCCAGACCCAGGTCTGCCAGTACTTTGTCCGCCTCTCCGTCACCATCCTCCTCCCCCTCGGCCGCCTTTTCGTTCTTCTTCGCTATCTGCATGGCAATACCAAAGCCAAATTCATACGGAGTAGACTACGAGCAACTAGTTTACTGATATCCCTTGACAATGTACTGGTAAGCTAGAATGGGAGATTTAAAGCTACTTGGTATAACGCACCACAGTATTGAGGATATTGACGGCGCGGGCGAAATGCGTGGCCTGGAAGCCCATGGAAGCGTAGGATGTCATGATGGCCTCGAAGTCGACACCGGTGTTGAAGTCGTAGCCGCGAACCGGTGCGTTGACGCCTTCCGGCAGTCCCTGACTCGGGCGAAGCACTGCTTCCGAAAATCCGGGTGGCAATGCCGACCCATCATCGACTGTGGCTGGCTCCACAGGACGCGACGTCTCGTTGACTTGCGGGGGACGTAAACTCATCTTGGGAAGTGGAGAGCAAAACGATTGTCAAGATGCCGAATGGGACAATCTAAAGAACATTGCCATACTTTAAAAGGTTACAACATTCCAGTTGCCACGACCATAGAGAACCAAAAACTGGAACACAAATAATAAAGTCCTATTAAATTCAAAATAAACAATATTTGCATAGAGTCCATAGCCTATGCACAAGCAAAAATTTGGGCTAGTCAAAACTTTGGCAAAATGAAGGCCTCCGAGTAAGAGAAGATATGCCAGTGTAAAAATATATTTGACGAAATTTTATGACTAAATATGATAACTAGAGGGATGGGAGGGGTGGATAAACAAGCTTCATTCTACGGGAGTTTCCAGTGATCAGTGGAGACGGAATCCCTGTTGCCTCTTTGTGTGGAAGAGTGCTCAGCAACAGACAACTGTCCTCGGTAGGGTCCAAGGAGAGTGACATCTGCCTCAAGGAGACTGATGGCGCGAGTGTTGATCATAAAACGATTCGCCATCTCAGGATCACGTAAGCGCACCCTAATGAGGCTACCACGGGGATAAAAGGTATTTTCGGGCTGCGAAACCACAGCTAAGAACTTGCCTCCAAAATCCACGTATAGATCAGAATCGTTAACGTTTTCTACTACAACACCTACAACCTGGGAACGGTAAAAAGACGACAAGTAGATGGTAATTCGATATCAAGTCACAAGTGACGAGGCGTAAATGCTCACCTCACGAAGATGGAAGTCACCGAGCTGGACGAATGTGCATTCACGAAGCATCGTCGCAAAGACCCTGTCCCGCTGAGGAGCAGGTTTCACAGGTTTGTACCCTTTGAGGAAGCGGTTTGAGGTCCATGGAACCAATCTTACGGCAGTGCTTTGACGTCGCTTGCTACTAGCCTCATTATCACCCTAAAGTGACATTGGCGGCGATTTTTATCAAGGTGATGGGCAATTCGTAAATTACTGGTCCGAATTCTTACTTTCTTTGCAGTAAAAATGATTTCCTTAGCGTAGAAACGAGGATCTGTAGGTGACTCTGGGGCAGCTTTCTCATCAGAAATGTGTAAACAAAGCTTTTCCGATACATTATTAGTGGCATCGGTCGCTATCCTTTCTTCGGCCTGTTCGAAAAACTCGACTACTTTACTGATGTCCACATTACTTTTTCCACCTTGGCCCCCATTTTTAGGAGATGAGGAGCAACAACACGAAGTCCTAAAAGCGAAGTTCCATAACCCCCTGAACCTATACGGCCGCAACATGCTTAAGCCTGTTCAAGAGCAGAGTCAATTTCTGTAGGCGTGTTTTAAAGTGCATATCAAGAAATAAAACATAAATTCAACTGCATATATAATACAGTAGATTAATTGCTCATCTAAAAAATAATCAGAGCGTGTTACTGTAATTCAAAACGAGACCAAAACAATTAGTACATTCAATAAAAGCTCTGTCAAAATTTTAAAGGAATAATAATCATACATAGATGTACGTAGTTAAAAATTAATGCTACCGAAACACCGGTATTTAGATAACAGGTAATTGAAAGGGAGGTAATTATGTACCAACACGGAAGTCGCTATAGAAAATAACTCAGTTCTCGTCATTATTGATTTTTTTTGAGTAGTTTTAGGTCAGTTTTACACAGTCAGCAGTTAAATTGTTTTCCGGGTGTTTCCCAGGAATTTTAATCAAATCATCAATTTATGTATATTTCGTAACTTCGAGGTCCATTAAATTTAACACAAAGTTGTGTTAACCATCTTAATGTGCATATTGGCAATGACATCCAGCGTTGATTAATTGAAATCATTGTTCATTTCTACATGCGCGTTAACTTGTTCTATATCCTTTCATTTGCTTATTTCGTCGTAGCAAAGGAACCGAGACTCATAGCATATTATGGTGTCCCCACAATAGAGATCAAACACTTGGAGTTCATTCTACCCCAAAATGAGCCTATTACATTTTATCTTTTCGGTGATGATCTACATAATGTCCATAAAATTGCTCTAGCATTTAATAGTGGACGAAGCGGCACCTACTGTGAAGATGATAAGTATGATTTGATTCTTGATTTTAAAATTATCAATCACCGGATTATAAAGGCTTTCTGTCCACGAAATCATTCATACTATATGGGAGAAATTTACTTTTGCTTTAAGCACGAAAATGAAAATGGCACATCGGTCTGGACACATCAACCGACAGTCCATCCCCGATACTTCATTTTTTCACAATTTTTGATCCCACTTGCTGGATCACTGCCATGGGTGCTGCTTCTCATGCTAATTTTCTGTTCTGCATTATTTAGTGGCCTAAATTTGGGAATAATGACACTCGACGTGATGAACCTCGAGGTACTGATTGAAGCAGGAACAGAAAAGGAGAAGAAAATGGCCACAGCAGTACTTCCTATTCGCCGACACGGAAGCCTCATCATCTGCAGTTTGACCATGGCGAATGTTCTTGTCAACGTAGTGATCTCAATGCTTACTGACAAGCTCATTGGTGGAACTGCTCTAGCTATATTCTGCGCATCAGCTATAATATTACTGTTTGGAGAAATCCTACCTCAGGCAATATGCAATCGGTACAGCCTTATTGTCGCTTACTACACTCTATTTTTCACAAAGGCTACAATCTTTATCACCTTTCCTATTGCATTTCCTGTGAGCTTTGTGCTTAAAAAGATGCTCGGCGAAGATCTCGGTAGAACAATGAATAAATCGAAACTAACACAACTAATCAAACAACACGTGAGTGATGAGGTTATCGGTTACTCTTGTAGGAGCACCTTGGATTCGTGCGCAAAGACGAGTTAAACATAATTACAGGAGCTCTGAACATGGATCAACGTACAGCGAAGGGAATAATGACACCGGTTGAACAGGTCTATATGCTTCCTTACGACGCCGTGCTAGATTTTGAAACGACGAACGAAATCATCGCCCATGGCTACACTCGAATACCCATTTATAAGGATGACCGGAAAAATGTAACTTCTGTTTTGAATGTCAAGGATTTGGCCTTTGTCGATCCTAAGGAAAAGCTCCCTGTATCAACCATCTGCAACTTCTACAATCGTCCTTTCATATACGCAGCCGCCAACACTACCCTAAAAACACTCTTCGACATATTTCGCAAAGGTAACATAATTTGAGAGTTCCACCATTGTATACCATTTCATACTGATTAAGTGGAAATAATAGATTACTTTCACTTAGAATCAACTCATTTGGCAGTCGTATACGAGACAAAAGACGACGACTCGAAAAGTGTAATCGGAATAGTGACAATGGAGGACGTAATTGAAGAAATAATTCAAGAAGAAATATTCGATGAAACCGATATCGTTAACGGTGGATCCACGGGTAAGATGTTGATGTTCTTTTGATGCATTTTGGACTATTTAAAGGGCATTACATTAGTGGAGGTTTAACACAAAAACCGATTTCCTAGAGGATAACGCCACTATGAAAAGACGAAGCCTCAGACTCCACACAACAAATATGTGGCCGTTCTTCAACCATCCCTCTGACGGCAAAGTGTCTCCGCAGCTCAAAATAGCAGCTCTCCGATATCTGGTTGCGAGTAGGTACTGTTTAATTATTTCTGTTTTTATTTTATAATTAGCTGCTATGACAACGAATAATGCGTTTTAGATACAATATACTTCTCCCCAAACTACGTTAATACAGCGCTTCTGCAAGGGTTCTTGAATTCGCCTTTTACAGTACAACACGACTACAAGTATGGTTTTTTTCAGAAAAATCTGTGTTATAACGGCGTCAACACAGTTATTCTGTGAATATCAACCACTAAATTAATGGTTGGTTTTAGCCACCTGGTTCCTGAAAACAACACAATCTACAAGTCACATGTTGCCAGCCCTACAGCATTATTTGTGCTTCAGGGCAGTTTGAACGTGAGTGTGCACAATGACCATCTGCAATTCGAAGCCGGAGCTTTCATGTTGTTCGGTGACGATATTTTCGCAAGTAAGTACACCTTCGAAATGTACAACCTCCGTGTTCTTATTGTCGTGAACATCGATTGGTTAAACACTACCTCTTTGGGTTTTCAGACGTTAATAAACGCTATCCTCGCTTTGACGATGAATGGGACTTGGACGTGATTTTGAGCAAACTTGGAGATGAAATATACTTCGAACCCGACTATACAGTTAAAATTACCAGCGATCTTCGATGCCTTGAATGCACTGCAGAAGCCTATGTGGTGTTAAGGTATCTCACACAGGAAATCGGGAAGTGTAAGTGTAAAATGCATAAGCACACGGGACTTGCGCCTGTTCACTAGCATTGTGAAATCTTCCGATTCAGGTCAGGTGACGGATCAGAACCACAGACAATTGGTAGAGCTGTTTGAAAGGTTTTGGAGGGTTCGCAAAGTGAAGGGTCTAAAGCTGTTATGCGATGCTCAGGGACCCCGCATACTCGAACCCATTCGCATTAAAGAGGAGACAGATGATGCAACCACATTCACTTCCTCTGCCCTCGCCACTCCTAATGCACCATCACCAATACAGGACCTAAGTGGGCAAATAAGCGCTGATTCAAACATGGACCATGGGAAACAAGTCATAGCAATGCCTGGCATGACAAACTCGAAGGCAAATCAAAGTTTTGATGATGCAAATAAATAACATTAGCAAAACCACAAAAGTTACAAAATGTGTATTAGATAAATGCTGTAAATGTAACACGGGGAACACGGATGCAGGTTTTTATTTTTTGAATATAAACTGTACAAATTTTTCAAGTAAATAACTACTTAACGTTTTTCAATCGTGCGCAGCTGGTTTTTCTTTATCTTCTTCAGTTTTGCCATGTTTTTAATCTACAAAAACATTTAACCGGTGAAACAATAATTTTTTAAAGTTACGAAATGAAGTAAAATTGTATAACCATCCAATCTAAAACCACGGAAATATGCTAAACTTTGACGGGGAAAGAATTCAAGAACTTACGGGGACAACGGTCTCCGCCCGACGCTCATTTTCCGAACGTCGACGTTGCTTCTCTTCGGAGGTCAAACGGCGAGCTACTTTGGCTTGAGCCCTAGCATTCCTACGGGCCGCGTCCTCTTCAACTCGTTTTTTGTGTTCTTCCTTAAGGAGCATCTTTTTGTTCCACGTCGTGCGCAAACCGGTGTCCTTGCGTATCGAGGAATACCTGTTTAATGAAATAACGGCTTAAACTGAAGTCTTCTGTGTTAACGCGGTACAAGGATGCAATGGATACCTCTTGGTGCGAGCCGTTCTCCAGACTCGCCCCGATTTGGGCCTTCCACGAACCGTCTTACACTTTGACATCAATCTAACACCTAGAAATTCAACAACACAACTAGTGATTTAAGTTCGATAATGAGTATAGTTATCTATAGTTGCATAGACGCACTGATGCCATTTATTGATCAATATATCACTTATAAAATGGCACAACTAAAAGCACACCGCACCCACTTGAACACAACCCACCCACCTACGTAAATACTTGAATTCGGTGGTTTTTCGCAATTTGGACAAATTCGAAATTAAAGTTTGTAAGTTAAAAAACTACAATCGGTAGTTAATAATCAGATTAAAGGACAAATTGTATAATTACAGTCTACTGTATGTGGGCTTGATTATATTTTAGTTATCATTTGTACGTCATACGGTGTTTTACCTTAAAAAATTAAATGGATGCAGTGTTCTACTTTAAAAGAAAATTGAGATAAGATTTATTATGCATTTATGATCCTACTGTTTCTGAGGTTTATCTAATAATACTTCCTTTATCTCTATGTATGGGCTAATCCGTCAGCAAAACAAGATTTTTGAATTATGATTAATCTATATTTATTGACTCAGGCCTGATTTTTCTTATTCCTTTAAAAGTATCTAACCTACCAATCAATGATTAATCTACGAGCTCTTCGGCATTTGCGTCCCTATCATTTTTTACTTTCTTACAACAGCTTCTTGCTCATTGATGGTCTTTTAGCTTTTGAAATGTTTTCATTCGGTAAATGTATATAAGCACTTTATTTAAAGATTTCAAAAGATGGATTAATCTGCCGATATGGTTGAAGACTACCAGATTTATGCTGTGACTCTATAGTGAAAGTGCAAATATGAAATTCGTATCAAAGTCACTGTGACTCCTATCAACGCATCAAACGAAAGGCACATTAACGAACCATCAATGTTATCAAATGCCTTTGATTCCTGGATATCGTTATGTTTATCTGAATTTCAATCGACCCGCTAGGCAAAGAAACTATGGTGGCTTGAGCAAAAGCCAGAGTAAGTTTTGGGTAGGTGGTATAATTTTTTATGAGAAAGAAACGAGTTTTACTGCTTCTGATCCAAAGGATCTCTTTTTAATCTGATTAGAATGGAAGATTTTTTAACGTCCCGTGCAATACGAGTGTTTTTCAATACGAACTTAAACCGGATAGCAAATGTTCGATCCCCTACCAAGATGGGTCATTTATTCAAGGTAGGAAGATGAGTCCCAATCCCAGAGAGAGAAGAGAGGTCGTAGTCCCATTCTGTTTAATGGGTACCAGTGTAGATTAATATGTGCATGTATTTTAAGATTTGGTTGATCCGATTTTTCTGTTAACAAATGGTCCAATTAGATATGCGTTAATATACTAAGTCGGGACACACGCTCACTAGGTGCAGACGTGACCTAAGGATTCGGTGATACTATTAGGTCACCACAAAATAACTCGTTGAAATCAGGGGATAAGAAATCATGCACTGATCGTGCATTGTGGTGAGTCCGCAATAACTCCTGCCGTGGATATCGAAGATGTTTAATGGAAGTTTGGGCGGGAGATTTGTGTGATATCAAGTTTGTCAAGTCTAGATAGCTGACCTCACCCTGAGCCAGCGATGAGAATTTTGGAAGTTAGTCACGCCGCCACACCATCAAGGCTCAGCTACATATACGAGGTTGATTGTTCGGTTCCCATGCCCAGTGTCGGATAACAGGTGTTTAGGTAAATATTTACTTACCATTAGACGAACTGTTAGGCAATGGAAAAAAATTCTAGTAGTTATTTAGGTGTCTCACGATCTCGGTAAGCGATCAAACAAAAAGCTTGCAATTGTGAGTTCAGTTTCGACTTTCGTAATTGCAGTGATATGCCCAAATGTGCACAGCCTTAACAAGCATAAATTTCGTGCAAACTTCTGCCAGTGTTCATTGCCTTAGAAGCCCTTGAATGAAAGTGTTCAATGTAAAAGTTTATTTATTGGACTGTTTTAGTCCTTATCGTAGATATACTTTTCAAGATGCTTTAGACGTTTGTCAGACCTACATATTTGTTTCGCCCAGTTAAGTTGCAGCGAACTACGAATGCATATGTTAAAGAAATTGGTTCTTTCTGAAAAAAAGTTTAGTTCATTTCAGAAGCTACTCTTATTCATTAAGATGTTGTGCGAATCAGTTAGGCGTTTGAACTTCCTTTTCTTCTTGCAGACGTAAGCAATTGTGAATGGAATCCAACGTACAATTTAGCAAAAACAGTAGACTAATTTCACGTTGCAAAAATATTCCGTACTTTGTTTTGATTGTGCCTAGAAATCCCGTCAAATATGTCGATAACAGGAACCACATGAGGTGAAAAAATCAGACAACCAACGCGACTAGTCAATTTGAAGCAACATAATGGTATAATCACCTCACACTGTTGAATAGGAGAAATCGAATAACAGAACTTGGGGGCATGCATTTGCTCTACCACATGCCAGCCAATGGGATATCGGCCTATTGAGCTGGTCTGGGTAGTAATAATTTGCAATTAATGAACTCATTGTGAGTTAACACCGTCAAGTTCGGATCTCAGGAACTGGGACATATTGGATTTTATTTCAAACCCTTTCTACTTTCACAGCTCTAGAAGACAGGGAGCTATGTAAGTGAAAATGATGTTTTCGGTTTCAAGAGTTATCCAATTAACCCAATAGAAAGGAAAATTATTTGCTTATTGCCAGAACTAGTTGCAGCTCCCAGTTTCATTGTAGAAGCTCTGCTGGGAGGTATTCCACCAGTGCTCATAGCACAAACCAGTAAAAAACCATTAATTAATGGTCCACTTCTCTCGTCGTGTCCAGCCATCTGTGATTCATACCTAATCTCATAGCAGTCGTTTCGGAAATCTCTAGCACCATGTGACATCACCGCCTACGCCCTTCCCCAAACCTCAATCCCCCTAATCAGGCATGTGAGGAGTCATGTGGTGGTGCACTTAAGTTGGCGTTGATCGCCTTCAGGTAAATAGGCTCTCCCTCGCTCACAAGATCCTGCCTGGCGTAAAGAAGCTTTCATTGTGAGGTAAAACCGCACACCAACCAAGTGTGAGCTACAACTTTTTCGTCTACTTAAATGTAAATCAGGATAATTCCATCCCAGTAATTTGGGCATTACTTTTAAGCCTTGGGACCAAATATTTTTGGCTAGTTTTAGAAGAAAATAATTTAATATATATTCCCACAGGAACAAATCTATTATACGCATTTCAAAAACTGTTTCAATTATTAAGAAGGAAATAATCCCTTATTATTACTAATTATGCCTTTTGGAAACGGAGATCAATCCTGGTGCGATGCGATTGCGAAGTATTTCAATTCAAATGATATTTATCAATACTTGACTACGAAACTTCAATGTAAATCAAATGAAATTTCGTTTTGACTAGTAAACTGCTAATAAAGCATTATTTTGCAAGTTAGTAACGCTGAGAACAGTTCCACCAAGACACTACGTGCTCTATCGATGTGATGCGCTCATCCTTTCTTTCTTGAACTGGGTATACTGTTTGATCCATGCATGTATTCTTGCTCGTGTAAAGATATGCCCACAAGTACCCGGGTATTTACACCTAATGGCTCTGTGTATAAATCCACTTTTTATACGTTGTTTAAGGCCATGAATTCTCTTTTTGTATGACAGAGTTTCTAAAAGTAATCTTACAAGACAATGTATTCATTCTGATTGGAAAAAAGGATAAATTGATAAAAACTTGCCACGTCAAATGAAACACGTCATGGATGCGAAAAGATGTAATAAAAGGATGAGGGGTAGGAGGAGGAGGAGGAGGGGTAGGCCGTTAATTCATCAAGGAGTAACTGCGTATGCGCAACCTGCCATTCTGCGAGGCTTGTGCCGAACTGCCCGTCGCGGATTGTTTGTGCGGTGGACAGGGCACCACGAGCACGGGCACTGTTGAATGAGACGTTAGATAGCGCGAGACGTCGCTAGAGAAAGCTCTCTTGAACGAGTTGGAGGTGCTCGCCGACACCAGGATGAGGTTGGCTTGCCGGTCTGCAGCCAGTCTGGCGACTGACTCTGGAACTGAAGATCCTGCAACCAACTCAGTACCGTAGTTAACTCCCACAGACTCAGCCATGCGTCCATACTGCTCCGTTAGGGTTCTGGTGTTGGTCAGATCTGTTGTACTGTCTTTCGAAGTGGCGGTAAGAGCTGCACTGTTCCCTATGTCTAAATTGTCCATAGTGAAAACGATCTCCTGATGGGACATTTTGGGCTGGAGTACATGTACGAATGTCAGATAGTCTGTAGGTCTTAGACCGTACTTCAGAAACCAGTTGAAGGCTCGCAGGCTCCGAGAACCATCGTCTATGGCGATCACAACATGTCTAGCTGGTCGATCCTTGTTCATTGTAAAGAGCAGTGCTATGCTTAGCGTCTTGTGCGCTTTGCTCGCTGTCTGTGATATGAAAAACTGTGGGTCAGACTTGGAATTTATGTGGCTAATGCTACGCCCCCTAGAAGTACAAACAGGGCTCCAACAATACCACGGGCGGCCTCAAGTACTTTGAACATACCACGTGAAGAAGATTAACTGTTGACACCTAGCGCTAGTTGTATGTGCCTAAAGATAGAGATAATGAGTCCCAGTGGCAATGTTTCTCGGTTAGGCGTGGTCTGCGAAGGCATAAGATATAGTAATGAGTTGGTTAACACCCAATTAATTCATCAAATCAAAAATAATGAACTATTCTAAGCGATTAAGTTCGTTTCCCAATTAGGAATAATTTCCAGAACTTAATCTAGTGAAATAAGCCTCGCATCTCATCTCTCATCAAAATACTCCTGTCTCGGGTTCATTAGTGTTGAATTAAGGATGAAGGGTTATTTAAGCCATTGATAATCCCACAATACCAATGTTATCCAGTATGTCTTCATGGTTTCCATAGAATATCGCATTTCAGACCAATATATATGTCCTCATTTTAAGCAACAACTTTGAGATACCTGAAGAGGTGCTAAGTATCTGTTGAAAGAATTTTGTAAATTATTTTAAATTTATAATCCGTTTAATGACAAATAGTTTTTCCTGATGTCTTTTAGAATGTCATTTCAGTTCTCCTGAAAAGAGTGTGTATACTAATATATAATACAATATTATATTCAGTTCGCGATACAGTTATCAAATACAATATGTATCTAGCAAAATTTTGTATTTTTGATGACGAACAAAAGATTGGAATCACGAGTGCTGAAAACTACTATGATGCCTACTGGACGCTAATGCGTACGTGAACCCCCCTGCTTGGAATAGATGGGATTATAAGCACGGGGATGGGCGAATGGTAGACGAGATAACGTGAGACACCATAAGGATTTAGGCGGTGTCGGAGGGTGCTAGGTTTTGTCGGTCGATTCCCCAGCAAAATCAAATCCACCCTCTGCTCCAAGGGCATCTCCATGATGCCCTCGGCTAAGGAAGAATCAGCTAGGTTTCCCACTCTGAAGGTCACTTGTGGATTCTCAGCAAGTTCCCTGATCCTATTTATCACTGTGGACGTGAATTCCTGCGGCGTTGTGAGGTCCTGACTAGGAATGCTGATAAAGTTCTCCAGGGCTTTACTACTCATTGTCAGAAATGGTTTGGGAGCTTGTAATATGAAAAAGCATTCGAAAACACCCCTTTTGAGCGAGACTTAACAAATAACTAGTAACCTTCATAAGATTCAAGCGATGACATTGTTTCTTTGGCATTGACTGAAACAAGAGGACCGCACCCTCTGATGTTTGTGATCACTGATTTTTTGGATAACCAAGGAAATTCGTTAATTAGTGCAAAAATGTAGGGTGATCTAGCTATTTACCTAGTTCCCTAGTAATATCCAGAGATTTTATTTGTAATACTCTAAGCATTAATTATGAAATATTATTATAAATATTCAATATTTATTAATATTGGTTGTTATTGGATAACAACTAAATGTAATGTAGTACTTAAATATTCCTTCTAGCAATCAATTGCTGCATGCTATATTTATTCATTTTTTGTAGTTTATAAATAAATGTCGCATAAAATAATAGGAGTGGTGGCTAAATATTTTCATAGGTAAAAACAAGGTAGTTATAAGGTCTTTGACAGATTTTCTAGATTTCGTGGGCGAAGACTTCGTTATATGTACGGATTCGACCCTCACCTCAGGCAAAAGTCGAGAATGAATGTCAACTAATTTGGTCTCCTCCAAATGCTCCAAATCTTAACCGTCGGCAAATTACTGGGCTTGGGCTCTGCCATCGAGAACACACTAACCACCAGTCAAATGGCGACATATTTGTAGAGGACTTGGAAACGACCTTCCCTCCAAGAAAATGGTCGAACCATCTTGCAGCAGCTGTTATTTTGGTTAAAATTACCTGACAATCGTATGATTTCTGACTATTGAATTACCTCTAAATCTATTATATTCTGTGGTTACTACCAAGTTCTTCTTTTCATGATGTGGGTGAAGGCATATAATTTAAAACACATTTCTCTTAGCTAAGCGAATCTTCTACTTTTTGATTTTCAAACCTAATGCAAGTCCTGAATTCCATCTTGAATAACCAAGAAGAAATGAAAACTATCCATCATGAAACAGCCTTAATCGGGGAATTCAATGTGAATCCATTGCTACGAGTTTGCGATTCCCGGTAGAAGATTAAGCCTTGAACGTGGCTCGGACTTTCGCAACTTAATGAGCACTCACTAATCCCAAATAGACTAAGGTAGTTGTTGAGTAGCAGGAGAGAGAATTTGCAAGTTGGTCGAGTAGAAATCAGTCTTGTTTTAACTCAACGTCTCATAGTGGTTACCTAAGCCTAACATGATTTGATTGAATGCCACTTTAGTGTTTTTGTACTTCAATGTTGTTCCAGTATTCTGTTTATAGAAAATCCATGGTCTCAAATCTCAAGGCTACAGACACAGGGATAACTGGTTAAGACGTCATTAGTGAGTGCCTGTGAAAAAAATGTGCTGGTTTTTTGCGTTTTAGCTCTGGTGTTTTTGTAATCGATTCATCCAGGCCAGAGTATTCATCCACTAAATGGTACAAAGCTGGCTCTGTCGTATAAATATGGCTCCATTAGGAAATCATTTCTTACCCTACAAAAAACTGACCAATCCTGCAGTAAAATATTACGAATGCCTTCTATATTTGTGGTCACAAACTACATTATATAATGCTAGGTCAAATCACGTTAAATCACGTGACACCACGTAGTTTAAAGATAATAAACCAATTAATTAATAAACGCACTTGGAAGAAGGAAGAAAGGCTATTTCATTGGGAATTTTAGCTTCTGTAGAAAATTTATCACTGGGTTACCAGTTTCGATGGAACAATCAATAGAAATCGCATTGCGTATCGAAGGAGAGCATATCGCATTCTCTTAACTGCTGGATACACGAGCACTCACTGACTGATCTAACCACCTGAGTCTGGGCTAAATCCCATGTAATTAGTAACTTGAGTATTGCAGAGCATCTGGATGACTCTTCACCTTATTAGGGTGAACAGAGGCAATAGTTAGGTACTTTAACAATTGAGAAGGGGACCGAGAATCATGAGCTGTTCACTCTTTGTGGAAATCTACTATTGTTTGTAACGAAAATTACCATTTTGATTCGCTAGAGCATCCATGAAGGGATCCTATGGCAATGTGCCAAATCTGTCCACAATTAATCTGGTTCAGGCACTTTCCAGTATGAACTTTGAGATTCTTTTCAGAACGTGAAGTGAACCATTCGTAGCTTCTATTCTGAGGGTTTGAGTTCTTTCTGAATGCAAATACCATAGAATATATTCCTATTTAGTTTGAAGTTAATTAATCTTCAATGTGATTCACGACCTGATGTTGAATTTATGAAATAGTATCATGCAGAAGTACTGAGACTTTTGGTTGATTTACCAAAAATGGCTAAATTCAATCATCCACATGAAGTTGACTCTTTAATAGGGTTTTAAAATCATCGTGAGTAGGAATTTTAATCCAATAGAATATGACCATTATCTTCATTAATTTTACATTCTTTTGAGAAAATGTCCTATAACTAAACTCCCAATCCATCTAACGGTGTTTAGCTATTGCTCTTCTTTCGATTTTACATCTTGAATAATTGCACTTGCGAATTGCAGAGCACTGCATTTTGATCGTGATCTCAATACCCAAAAATACAGTAATCGAAATTGTAACAAAGCCTTCAACCTCTACAATCTTACATTTTAGGCTGGAGAACACCGTAAGATACCTCAGATAGTTTCTTAGAAAAAGCTGCATTTATGCTTGTTTCTATAGAACCGATTTCTGAGTGCTGACTATTTAGGAATACCCCATTTTGAATTGTTGCCTTTATTTAATCAGAGTTCACGGAGCAAATAGACTCTACTGAAATTCCTTTAGTAAAATGAAACGTCAGTTAACCAGAACCACATTATAAAGTAATCCCCATTAAATCGTTAGCCTAAAGTTGCTATTTAATATTGCATTCCAAAAGAAACTCATTAGATTGGAAACATAATGCGTTTTGATGGCTCAATCATATTTATCGAATAATGTTTTCATCCGTATTTTTATCCAACTATTTTTCGTTGATTAACAATGGTAATATAAGTGTAGTTAGATTGCAATGCCCCAAATGAAGCCCTCCACCTCGAAATTCAACTAAATTGAGCACGAAAATTAGGTTCCAGTGTAGTAAGATTCTCGCTCCGAAATGTTCCTAATGCTTACTATGGTTAAAGAGTATGCTCATCTTCATTAACAAATCCCCATTCTTCAGAATTTGCCCTTTTAAGCCTAATATATCAAAGGTTTGGATTTATTAGCATTACAACCCCATTATTTGCCATGCTTTCCTTCCCTAAGTTTCGTATTCCGGCCAAAAGGTCATAGCATGTCTTAAAATCCCCCTTACTTGACACTGATCCAAAAAGACAATGTGATGACCGACTGATCCATCTTTTTATCCGTTCTTCATGTGTATTTTGGAGTGAATGATATTTTTCTTTAATATTCCAATCCTCCGAACTTGTGGTTCAATAAATCCGTTAGTCGTTCAAAAGTACGAAGAGGGTTTATCCTTCTCGAAAAGAACAGATGTTATCAAATTGTTATCGCAGTGGGGTTTGAGATAAAGGTCTGAAATTAATTTTACTTCTCGCCATAAATGTACCCACCAGACATGAGGACTACTTGGTCACTTTGATTGTCCATTGCCAATGTTTCCCACTAATGACAAATCATCGGTGTGCCCTTATTCGACTACCTCTCTCCTCTTGCAAACAGGAGGATTCCATCCCATCAATAGTTTTTCCACCAAACCCTGCCAGGCTCACTTAACTGCCTGATTCATTACGCCCAGTCGGTTGGTTTTTTCGACCACGCAAGACCTTCTCTAGGACTTTAAATGAGTTATTCTTAGCCCCGTCGATGCAACACTTCAGAACACATAGATGCTCCGTTTTATCGGAGAAAATCTGCGCATTGCCTTGTTGAGCTACTACCTTTTCCTTACCACGTGATCCCCATAAGAGCGCAAATACCGAAAAGGCAGAAAGCTTTTGCGTAAGAGGTGTTCTAGTTCTCAACAATGCTTTGGACAGAATAAACTGAATAGTTCTCCATGAATGTCTGCCCGACAAAATTTGTAGTTCAACCAGTTCTTTCCGACAAAAAATAGTCAAGTTATACACCCTGAAATGTATCTCTAAAATTATGGTAAAGGTCTTACTTTTGCATTTCCAGGAGGGTTCCCAGCTCTAATTAAACAGTGTCATCAACGGATATCTGTGCTCTACAGCTCATACCAATGATTCATCCGCAAACTGATGGAAAAGCCATCAAACTTCTACCCTAATCGCGGTAGCGTAATCAATATCGTTGAATAAACGACTACCTTTCAAATCCACTTTTGCTTCTGAAGAGTTTCGTGATTTATTCGCCATACTTTTAAGCTTACTGTCTTGTTTTTCTATAAATTGCCAAAGCAGATGGTCAAAGAAAGTCGCAAGATTCTACCACAAGGCAGATCAAAACCGGTATCACATGAGACGACCCGTGTAGAAGCATGCCTTGCTTCGTTCTGTGGCTTAATAATCGTGCGAATTCGTACTTTTGTCGTTTTCACGATTAATAGAGTGCACCGCATCTTACAGAAAGCATTGTTAAATTTGTTAAACCTGGTCTTACCCGATGTAATTGAGTTGATGGACGCAATGAAGCGAATAAAGGAAGCTGTTTATTGAGATTCTGGTATCGAGCCCAAATGGATGATAGTTTCAATCGAGGCCAAAAGACACATCATTTTGGAATCCACATCAAATCCCGAAAGACTTCATTCGTTACGATACTGGTCAAAGGAAAATCCACAAAACGGACATCAATCGATATGAAATCTAGAGGACCAAGATACGAAAAGAATCCCAGAGGACTTTAAACAGACAGGTACTTTTATGAGCCTTCAGCATAATTTAAAAGATTACAACTGAACTTCTGCTTCCGAAAAAAATCATTTACCTTGCATCGATGATTCCTTAATGGTGACCCAATACATGGAATCTCCAAAGTTCTTAAGCAATCACCACAATTTGTGTATAAGATTGAACAAGAAACTCGCATTAGTTTAACCAATAATAAATCAAACGGGCAGATAAGCGGATGTAAGTAGGCAGTCACCAAGAAAGAGGAGGAGTTACCGTGCGATCTGGAGTGTAGGACACACGACCAATCGAGCAATGCACATTTATTAAGAATTATCGTAAGATAGAGAGTTCGCGTGTGTGTGCGTGGTTGAGAAAGAGGCCAGAGAGCGGTAGAAGGGAAGTGTGCAGAGACCTAACCCGGTTTGGAGAGGGGGTCGAGAAAAGCTTGAGTTGTTTGCACCTCAACCACTCAGGAGGATGGAGGGCGCAGAAGAGGAAGTAGTGACACGCGCACACATGCACACCTAAGCAATGCCTCTACACATACTCATGAATAAAAGAAATTGGAGAGGGCGAGCTGATTGGGAACTAAAAGAAGGTAGAGAGGGGGAAAATAAGAAATGCACGCGCGCACATGCACGCACAACTAGACAAATCATGTACAAAAGTGGTGCTGGTGGTAGCGGCGGCGGCAGCAGCGACGATACAAAGACACAGTGAAAGAAAGAAGAGGTGCTGGCTGAAGACATCAAGTGACGTAACCGGAAGTAAGGAGCAAGTTGTGCGTGCTACGGCTACTTCGTTGGAGGCTCCCCTGAAAGGAGAAGCAAGTATTTGCGAATGACAGCCGCATGAGGAAGACTCAAGAAGAGAAGAGTAGAGGCAGTGCAGACGCGCGTTGGAATAGGTGGTTGAATGGGGAGAAAAGACGCGAAAGTTGGGAGGATGTGAGAGGGGAGGCAGAGGTGGTGAGCGAGTACGAGCAAACGATAGAACCGCGTCCAGGAGCAGCACCTTACTTGCCCTTCGGTTTGGTCCCCCGGGGCGGCGTCATTGGTCTGCTACCACCGCCCAGAGTCGTGTAGGGCTTCTTCTTCTCTGCCGGACGCAGGATCTATAATAAACAAAACCACGAACACGTTGACGTTGATCCAAAAAGCAAAAATAGGAAATTATGCAAGATTCTAACACGAAGCTAGAATTTACACCCGAAAGATGGCATCGAAACCCTCCGACAACCTGTAAATTGGACGGTAGTACCCACTCCCATGCACTGAGCTCTTTGATAAAAATACTGCACGTGCAAATAACTCTTGTGCCCCTATTACGGAAACAAAATAACCACTACCCACCTACCTAAGCGCCCGCGGGTGAGCAAGCAGTACAAAACCGGAAAGGGCCACACCAAAAAAGCTTACTATTATTGCGCAGTACTAAAACCAACAGCAGCAACATTGCAAAATTGCTACGCGTAACATTGGAAGCACTGACTTCAGAGGTTTACCATCATATATATATATATATATATATATAAGAGAGAGAGAGCATTCCGTGAATCAGATACCCGTGGAGCAAATGTGTACCACAACAATCCATTGTGAACCTTGAAGCAGCTTAGCTATGTGAGAGAAAAGTCCCCTATGTGGACCAGAAACGTGAATTAAAAGTACGGATTAGACGGAATCTTGTACCTGATGGGGTAGATCTGAGCTAACATTAACACGCATTCAGAAATGTATTTTGACAGAACTGTACCTGATTCCTATTTTGGTACGTGTCAGAAATGGGCACACGCACAGAGAGCTGTGAATCTTGAAGTCACAGTCACTGCGCATGTTCCAGCAGGCCTGCACATAGGCGAAAGCGCATGTACATTTGCACACGCACACACGAAGCGAGAGATCGATAGGATCGCGATGCCATTGGGCGTGCACACGCAGCGAACATACACAAACACAGGGGGCGAAGGCGGCCAAAGTCAGAGGATACGGCACAGTAAACACCAATGCACATTGTGATGGGTTGTCAAACCCGATAATTGCACAGCTAGTTTGCTAGAACTTCGATGAAAGGCCCATCGAAAGGCAAAAAGTTTGCAACGAGAAGTGCTAGCTACTTCCATGTTTAAATTTTATAAGCTACGATGATGCCTAGAAGGCTCTTTCCTATACCGCTTTCCTCCGCTAAAAAAAATGAGCTACAGATAAAACAGTTACCTCCACAAACAGCCAAAAATTTCACGGTACAATTTCAGACGTCGACTCTGAAAAAAGTCACATGACTGTGCAGAAAAGAACTTTGTATTCTGGTTTCCTTGTCAAAGTTAATGAGGGATATCCGTTGAGCATGCACAATTACGAGAACACGTGCGCTTGCTAGAGGGGGACTTTATTGGTACAGCCACCTACCAACGGTGCTGATGACAAGATCTAGTGACGAAGTGCGCTTTGGCGGAACATGCAAATCAAAATAAATGAGAGGGCTAATGCAAGCACAAGTCCTAAGCAAAAGTATACAAAAAATTAATGGACGTTATTTATAGACCTACTTTTGAAAGACAAAATGACGCAAGGACTCTCGAGAAGTGTTGACGTATTTGTGGATGAAGTTTCGGTCACTAATACAAGCGCAATAAAATGAAACTTAACTGAGCTTTGTCCAAAATCGTTTTTAGATCAGAAAGCCTAAGCGGAAATCGACGAAGTGCTTAATCGAAGAATCATTGGAATAGAAATTCTTAAAATTCCATCCAGTTTCAGAAAGCTACGAGAAGGCTGGGGACAAGCAGCATGCACTGTTATGTGGGTTAAAGAAGTAACGAAATTAGTTCTGTTGAAAAGAACTTAAATATAGTAAAGTAGAGAGAGATACATAAGGCTTCGAAGACGAACAAAGAACGAACGAGCGGGGGATATGCCAAGACAACAAAGATTACGCAAACGTTTGGAGATGGCATAGTCATGTGATGAAGAAAGTCTATCCCCTAAAGAACGAGGAAATTATGCATTTCTCAGTGTTTAAAAGGGAAACAAATAGGAGACCTAAGTACGACAATGCGCTTGTTCAATATGTTCACTGCTAACTTCCGTAATCACATGCTAAGCTGATCAGAATTCAAAATACCTAACAGACCCATACCAGAAAGCCAAGAATGAAAAACTCCCCGAAGCAGTGGGAAGACAGAAATGTTAATTGCTTACGAAAAGCATCAGCCCTGGCAAGAGAGCGCGCAGGGTAATTTAGCAAATAGCAACTAAAAGCGCCAGCACTAGAGAAATTGTGAAGTATTGGGAAATATACTAAGCTGCTCGTCCACAAGGATAAAATAAACCAGAGACAAGCCCGCAAAGGATATTTAATTGGGCCCTGGCAAAACGGATTAAGTGCCATGGATTCTTGCTTCCATCCACCTGAGATCCAATTGCAAGGGCACTGAGATTCTACCCCCGCGAAAAAAATTATAAAACGAAGATTTGTATAATCGCCATTACTTTAGGCAGTTTCTTGAGAAGCACTGATACAACTCAAAAAAAGGTTGCCGCAAGCGCTAATTGTGGGTGAAACAACACTCAATATGTTCCTTTGTGGAAACCTGGGGTGAAAATGAGTTAGGCGATAAAAAGGGCGTACCTGAAAAGAGCATAGCAGGGTCTCATCGACCGACATCATGGCACCGGCGTTGTCGAACTCCCCGCAGTAGTTAGGTGCTGAGAAGAGAGTGACTAGTTGCCGTTTGGCGAAGAACTCGTAGCCGTCCTCCACGACCTGGTGAGCGCGACAGATGAGGTCGAGATCGTGCTTCTGTAGGAATTTGGCAACCATATCAGGCCCGAAGGTGTAGCTCACGCCGCGGTCGTTCTCGCCCCAACCCGACACGTCCTTGTCAGGGTCCGACCACAGCAGATCACACAGCAGACCCTGCTCCGGCACGTCTGTGGGACGCATTATGCGACGAATTTGCTCCATGTTCAACAGATCAGGCGAGAGACCTGCAACACAAAGGTACACCGCGCTCGTCTACACACTGACACCAAGGAAATAACACCATACGTGTATACTTGAGAATCCATAGGGAGGATAGCAGATTCTTTTAAGCACACTAAGCTACCATTGAAAAGTTAACTACGCACAAGTTTTCAATTCTTCTTAGGCGAGGGCAAATAAATACCATTATCGTCGCCAGAAGCAACAACGTTGCATACTGATATCTTCGACAGATGCTTGGTCTATCAAACCTACTAGCGATTTGATGTCACTGGAGCTCATGTGATTTAAGATTTACACTACTCATTTTATCCACAAAAACCTGCAAACATTGCATCTCCATTAGACTTCTAGAACAGGCAGGGTAATACCGTAAATGGCCGAAACTCACTCAAAAATGAAAAGGACATAATTTAAGGTGACAAAAATTCCAGAAGCAGGATATGAGCTGAAATATGCTACCTAACACAAATAATGGCGTACCTAATTTATTAGGAAAGAGTGTCATTAAAATAAGATCGAAAATTTATTGCAGCAGGTAATGTTGAAAGGTAACGAAACTTACCACCATGACAACAGAAGATTTTCTCATCAATTATCGCGACGATTGGTAGGCAATTAAAACAGTCAGTAAAGGTTTTCCATAGTTTGATGTTGTATCGACGCTTGCCTAAATTGCAAATAAATTATTAGCCCAAAAAGCAATGCCAAACACAATAAACCACCCTGCATTTAAAGGAATGAAAAACCATAGTGACCACGGTGAATGTACTTAATATACCCCTTAACAGTCATAAGACGCGCGCAATAGCACTTTGCCCGTTTTGTTTACTTAAGGGATACACAAGTGGTGTTGATCAGTTGAGGCAACCCCAATCACTGGGCGAAAACTCACACAAAGTATGAGATTCGTTACAAGTACACCAGATAAGAATATGATAAAAATGAATGGCAAGTTTTGCTCAAAAGAGAGCAATAAGGCTGTGACGTGATGCCGATACAAAATTTTAGAATGCACAACCCAGAAGAATTAACTATAACATGAAGTACAGGTAAATATATTAAATAAAGTCATCCTATCCAAGTGACTAGAAAACGGTAACTCACATTCATCATAAAAGCCATAAATTCTGTTGATCGATGCACATTCGTGATTTCCCCTCAATAGAAAGAAGTTCTCTGGATACTTGATCTTGTATGCAAGCAGGAGACAGATTGTTTCTAGTGATTGCTTTCCACGATCCACGTAATCGCCAAGGAAAAGATAGTTTGCCTCTGGTGGAAAAGCACCGTATTCGAAAAGCCGTAGTAGGTCATAATATTGACCATGAATATCTCCACATATTTTCAAAGGCGCTTCAAGCTCCAAAAGTATAGGCTGACTCAAAAATATTTCACGGGACTTAAGGCAAAGTCCTCGAATCTCGGCCTCATTTAATTGCACATTACGACCAGGTCTAATACGCCTCACTGAAATTGCATTTAGTACCAATTTAGGTAAGCGTATAGGTTGCGACTCATAAAGTAAAGTAGATCTAACCTTCCAAAAGACGTGCAATTATGCTATCGATATTCATTTTATCGTCGCTTGCCATTGACTCTGATTAAGTAGGGTAATACCTAGCCCAATATGGCGTACAGCAATTTGGAAAGTTCGCGGTTGCTGAAGGTCAGTCAAACATATAACTGACTGTCTATCAACCTTGGCAGTCACTGCTAATTATCAATTTTATCAAAATATCTTTGATTCCTAAGTTGAATTAATTTATGTCTAAAGTCTAGTCATCATCGTTTTCATTATCTTTAGATTTATAGATTTGTGAAATTGTTCAGTTTATTCTAGGTTACATTAAAACTTTGAGACCGTACTCATTTTGTCTGTCTTAGTACTTATGTCCACAGTAATATGACGATTGTTATAATATATTTATGCACTATTACGAAGAGTACGCTCGTCAAGTCATCAAAACTGCCGAACAACTAAAATGCTAAATAAGGTAGCAGAATGTTTAGAGACAGATCGGTTTGCGATTCACCATATCCGTTTAAAGTGCAATTTACAAGGCTAGGTGGCTTTCAAAGCCCCTGAATGTCCATGAATCATTTCTCTTCAGA
Organism: Anomotaenia brevis; assembly: GCA_030710315.1. Taxonomy (NCBI): domain Eukaryota; kingdom Metazoa; phylum Platyhelminthes; class Cestoda; order Cyclophyllidea; family Dilepididae; genus Anomotaenia; species Anomotaenia brevis. The sequence goes on from JAUOZQ010000029.1 coordinate 812,729, forward strand.
TATAATGCAGCAGCCTTTTTGTATGAAACACTCTGGTATGAATGAAGAAACTATAAAAACTTTTAATCGTGGGAATTTGTTAAAAACGCAAATGGATATTACTTTTCCAAAACGAGGTTAAATAGGATCTCAACTCTTTTAACGGTTTTCGCCTTGTAGAAAACTTGCTTTTTTACGTTTGGCAAATAAGCATATTTTAGATAGTTGGATATTACCAGTGTTTATTGCTACTAGTAAAACCCGAAGCACTTTGTTCCCCCAACCACTTGCCTGAATTCAAGCTTTTTCCTGTACGTATCTTATGGTATTCTTGTTATATGATATCACTGATTGCGCAGTACTCTTAAGCAGTCAACATTATTGCCATTTATTATGGAATACAGTCTTGATTACTTGGTCAAAACTAATCGTATTTGAAGGTCAAGTCAACCAATCACTAACAAATGTGCAAAAGACATTAAGACCTTGCAGTCGAAATCTTACCCAGACATGAACTGACGTCCTCTGATCTGTCGAGCCTGAGAACATCAAATAGCCTACCTTTTCTCGCTGAGTAATTTTATGTGCTCCTGTATGCAACTACATTAGCATCGTTTCAATATCTTCAAAAATACTCGTATTTAATGGAAATTATTTGGGTTCTCCTACTGTACTGTCCTCTCCACCGGATTCATTAAGACTGGAAAATTGGAATTGATAAGCGGAGAATTGATTTGTGAGTTAAAGAACCGTTGGAAATCTGTAGTGTTATTTCACTAATAAGCCATTCCCTGCTTGAATTAAACCTTCTATTATGTCAAGCATTTTGTCGAAATTTGATGATGATAAATGTCATTGATGCCCATATATTCTAGTTTCCGCTAAAGTTTCAAAAGAATTTTTTCCAATTATTCGTTTTAACTACCTGTCAAAATTCCCTTTTTTTGCTTATTTTACCGGTGGTGAATCAATGAACTATATCAGAATAAAAGTGAAAAATGGTACTATTGTCAATTGTTCCATCTGCCTTACAATATGCACAACTTTTGGTTGTATATCGCTGTATGAAGGTTGGGATTACGATATGATTGACATATTCACCCTTGAACGCTTAATCTCTTGAACTGCTCTTTTTACTCTTACAGAAATATACGTAAATATTTGTGATCAAGAAATAAAATATTATTAACGAAACATGCCTCGTTTTTAATTACAATAGTCGTCGTAGTCTAGTACCTGCCCAGCTGTGTATTCATTTCTAATACTGCTGCCCTTTAACTCTTCAAATAGATTTCGTCCAATTTTGTAAATAATATATAAGACTGGAAATGTCCTCAGCATACCATATATGTCAATTCTTCCAACAAATGCCATGGCTAATCAGTAAATTTTGGCCAACTTTTTAAAACACAATCTTATGAAATTTCAATAAGGGGACTTTAATTTCTTTTTCGAGTTTCTGCATAAGTCATTATTTTCAACTTTTTTATAATAGCGCACATTATGACAATTATGTTGCAGTCATTTCGCTCTGACTTAACGAGGAAATTTCTCACAATCTGTTCGTTTAAGTCATAGGTGCTCTAACTTCAAAGGAAAATCAAAATCTCAGCAGGTTGAGATGGTCGATCACTTCGAGTACAAGAGAGCTGAGGCGCAGGATGCTAGGAACAAGTTTTATTGTACATGCTATAATTGCTCTTTCCAAATGTGTTAAAGGTGTTCACTCGCACTACGCTTCCTTTAAAAATTGAAGTCCCTATGACAATGAGAAGAATTGCTGATGGTTGGAACCCACCTGATTGTTCGGGAAGGGAATAAATTGCACCACGAGAATAAATCCAACTGGCCATCATCAAAATAAGGAGAGTATGGTCGTTGCCTAATGCACTGCGACGAAAATAACTTAGCATTCGGAAACGGAGAATTGCTATGGATACCATGAGACGGCTGTTGTGGCTAGAATAAAGGAACCGTAATAGTACTTGAACTGATTGCGACCACTCAACAGCATATTTCCTGGAAAATCAGCAAAAAATAGATAGGAAGGATAAAGTTGAAATCAGACGCCTGCATGGAATGTTGCACCACGGCAGCTAAGCACTGGATAATGCGGACAGTCATGTAAATTGCAACAGAATCGCCTCCGCCCTTGGCCACCATCTCATAGAAAGATTGATGTGGTTGTCACTAATGTTTTGCCTCCACCGATAGCCCATTACTTATGGGGCAGCCGTCCAGAAACGGGAGTGCTACAGTGCCAGTAGAGCCAGCGGCGGTTAAATGACCAAAAAATAAGAGCAGTTTTGTTTGCTCTAGGTCTCGAGTTCCTTTGAAAACTTATCAACTTCCTTATTTATTGACTTTTATAATCTTTGCTATTTTAGCGTCATTAAGCAATATTTCTTTGTTTTGATAAGACTGTTAATGCAAATGTTAACAAATTTCATGGAAAAGAGTCTCTTATAATAAAAGTCACACCCCGGACAAAGGTCCATGTTTGCGCTTTTTTTACCAATGTTTGCACCACACTTTTCTAGTATGATGAACATGTAAAAGCACATGCCAAATTAGTTTTCAGAACGTTTCATCCTAGCCCCTAAAATGTCTTTTAATCGAAAGGAATGCTTTAACATCAAAACAGTGTTGTTGTTTGACAGGCTGTCAAAACCCCTAATCCACAATAATGCTTGGGTCGCATCTAAAAAGGCAGCGAAATTTGGCTCAGTTTGTAAAGATAAGTGTCAAGCGCCCTTTTTATTGCACAGAATTTCCTGGTAGAAGGTGGTGCGAAATTACGAAAGGCGGAGAAACAGTTTTAATGTTCTCCCTGAGCAAAATGTCCACTATCATCAAAAACGAAATAAATTAGCATGTTTTTACCGATATATCCCGATTGGCGAAACTCTGTCGAGCCTGGGACTAGAAGTGAGTCGATGTATCTGGGAAATCGGGGCAAACGATAATTTCTTTGTTCCACACTCTTCACATCCTCTTCTGGCTTCTTCTGCATCCAATTAGGGATACTAAGTTGCTTTAGAGATGCGGCAACACGTTCCTGAAGCACCGTGTTTCCAGAGGTCTTTAGGTGGTTTCTGGGGGAAGCGTTAGGTGTGTGATTCACTCTTTTAATAGTCGGTCTGGGTGACTTGCACAGCTGGATTTCAGGGGAACTCCTCGCCTGGGGAATATCATATTTGGGCAGTGCAAACTCTTCACTCTCATACATTTCATTCGGACAAATCGAATCGATTGTCTCGTAGGTACACACACTTGACGATCTAAGTCTCTGGGGTAAGACGTTAAAGGGATTTTCATAACCATCCCACCCATCCGGCGTGCTAGTGAGCTCGTAATCAATGTCAGAGTCGGACAGGTAGACCGACTCCATTTTGTCAAAGTGCAGGTCCTCTTTGGGGTTCTTTTTTGTGCGAATGTTACTTGCTGGAGGCTTGAGAAGTGGCTGGCTTCGCCATTTGATGAAATTTGAGTTCCAAGACAGGCGCTGAATGCTGGAGGAAAATTCAGAGATTCGTTTGAGAAGATTCGGTGAAGGAACAAACTGGCGAAGCTGCCTCCCACTATTCCAGACTGCCGCCTCTATGGGACTAACGGACCTACGTCTGCGGCTGATTCGCGGAAGGCAAAGCAATCTCGGGGACTTTTCTGCTGGTGAATTTTCAAATACCACTGTGGAAGTTCTTCCGGTCCGAAAGGACTTCAACTTGCCTGAGATGCGCCCAGCGAAACTTTCGTAGGCACCCACACTAGGGATGTGTCTACAGCCTATCTTCTCCACGAATCGGACTCCCTTGCGGCTCTCTGAGCGAGCGCCGAAGGGCAGCACACCTGAGGCATATCTCGGATCGGTTGGGGGTGAAGGAATTTCCGTTTCCTGGCTGGGTGAGTAGGAGTATCGATTTGATCGGTATATGTGTCTGCTCTGATTGTCCTTGCAACGTACGTAGAGCGATGACACTTTAGCTGATTTGCAAAGGAAGAAACTGAACTATGGTTAGAGCATTCATACGAAGTAACTCTTGGTGTACTGAAGCGGTTATAGAAAAAAACATCCAAGCACAATTAGTGACCAATCTTGCGGAAACTTTACGGCTTCCAAATTGTCTACTTGTAATCCTGTTTTGAAGAAGCCGCGTTTTTGAATTTCAATATTAGCAATTTCAACTACTTTGACAGTTCTTGTTGTTTTTGATGAGTAAATATCCAACATAGTGCCCCTTTTACAATGACTTATTCCGCATTTTTACGATTTTAATGAAATGGTATGATCCCATACATTGAATCTTGTATTTAACCACTCAATCCCATAAACTGGAATACTAGTGCCTATTTTCAGACTTCATTTTACGCAATCTCAGATAATCCCAATAAGCGACTTTGCAAGTAAATTCGAGCTAATACGAAAACATAAAGGTCATTTAGTTGATTTAAATATAAGAAAAAAAAAGAAATTTCGGTGCATCTCGCCAACTGATTATGCAATCATTTTTTTCTTAACTGATTCAGTATCCTAAATAAGGGTGTATTTTGTAAGTTTACTTGTCCTCAACATTATAGAGCAGAGCAATTCGAGGCAGAAAAAGTGGCAACAAGGAATCGTTTAATCTTATCATTTTGAAATATACTTGTTTCAACAAAAACCATTTTTCCCTATTTAAATAATCAAATATACGAAACTGCGCTTCGATAACATAAACTGATGCGTATTAAAAATATGGTATAACATACACTTGTTCTTAAGCTCGTGGTTTCTGTCGGCGATTACTCTCATGCTGCTCGGTTTTATGAGACCCTCGACTGTTAGAGTTTTCGAAAGCTTTGCCTGCAGATGCGTTTTAAGGGGCGATTGGATGACAAAGGTGAGTGCTTACAGTGTTACTGATGGTAGCAATGGTAGTGATGATCTAGGAAGGGCATGGAGGAGGTGAAGGAGGACCAGGGATCACTCCGAGTGGAGAGTGTGCCGGTGAGTTCTGGCGACGCCCAAGGTTAGCGTTATGCTCTCCCCCTCTAATCCTCTCTTGCTATAGGCTGCAAATGCTGCCGCACTCTAATTGGCTGACCCGTGAAAACGGGTGTGCCGAAATAATTGGCTGGGGCAAAAACAACCAGCCTCCGTACCTGCATGCGCGTCTGAGCATACTTGCATAGCCTAGATAATTGACCATTTTTAAACTACTTAGGGTATTTGGCCCCAGAGTGTTAATTCTTGCAGATTATTGAATCGCTAACATGGAGTTAGCCTAAAGAATTTTCTGCCAAGCCTTCGGAGAGGATGTTCGCAGTGAGCTCGAAAGTCTCATCGGGATAGGAAACAAGTTTGGAATTATGTAACTTAATATTTTCAAATGAAATTCAAAAGACAAGGATTTGCACTGCCGTAGTCAAAGGCTTTTACTCGAAATAACCACCATAATCGCCTAAAGCAGTCTCCATGCGGACCTACAGAACCTGAAGCAAGCATATTTTACACTTTGCTTGGTCTCAGGGTCGCCGGAAAAACTGACAAGTGAATTCTATTACCGATTAACTGGGCTTTTTAGTACTGGTATCACGGTGATGAGCATCTCTTTCAACACCTCCAAACCATACACAATAGGGGACTGATGTATTCGTTATGTTACTTGGCTGATCACAGAAACTTTAACGTCTTTTTTGAGGTGTTTCAGGGGATCGAATCCTGTTGGCATAAACTTGGTTTATTATCGGCTACTCTAGGTATACAGGGCTTAACCATTATGGTAAGCAATTCCACTTAATCAATTGAATTCACCCTAGGTCTATCAGGAACTTCATCTCCTTCTTATGACTCGCGCAAATCATCATGCTGAATCACGTGGGTTCCAGTCACCCATTCTCATTGTTGTCATCAGGTACATGAATCAGAGACAATGGTTTGAACTTTTAAAGGGAATGTGGTGTGTGCAAACACCGTTAACACATCTGGAACTATCAACAAAAAATCTTTCTCTAATATTAATCCCCCGTATCCTGCACACGAATCAATGCAGGATAAAGTCTATCACTCTCCGACTACATAAGGTAAATATGGATCGATAAAATTAATGAAAAAATTCCTCTGTTTCTATTTAGACAGTAAAATATCATAAGAATTCACCTTTTCGTAATGTTTTTTATTGATTTCGGTTTTTGTGACCTTGATGCAATTTAACCACTGATTTTCTAAAGTGGTGGTTAACTCGGACATAATTCTATTCATTTACCTTGTGAAAAAGCTAGTTGTTGTGGACTACACTTTGATTGAAAATTGTGGCACTTCATAGGCGAGTACTCAGGTACTTTTGGCTGTTGGGCCATTAATAATGGATGCTGGCCCCAAATTGATCAGGGCATATTTTTTATCTGTGCCCTTGTCGCTTATAAACTTTTACAGCTGCAAGCAGATATTGTTTCAGATTCTCAATCCATCGTTCATTCCGTTTGCCCATTTTTACGGTATAAATACTAAAAGTGGACCATCAATTGTGC
>JAUOZQ010000300.1:0-53172 GCA_030710315.1 Anomotaenia brevis
ATTTCCATATATTTGGAATTAAAGGAGCTTTTTCTGCACTTAAATAGATATTGTTATCCGATAGATTTGGCAACTATCAATTTAAAATATTAAAGTTCCCACTTTTTTCCCAAAAATGGCTTATACATATTTTGAGAAATAAGTGGAGAACGATATTAAGACCCGCTAATCTAACGAACTTTTTATGCGGTAATTAAAGTAACTTATTCCATTCCTATATGCACAAAAGCGTGAACTCATTGGCATCACCCAACACTTGTGTGACGTCGAAGCAACTCAATGGAATAATTAATGGGGGCAGCGCAGGTAGCGAATGCGACGAAAGAGCATTCCTCGTTTAAAAGACGCGCTCATCTTAGTAACAGCCCTATGTGCCATCTTCTATTTGCTTAAGTCACAGCGGGCAGAATTCTTTGAGCTGCATTCCCAACCACTTGGAGAGACTCCTTCTCTACGCCTTAAATTATTGCAAGACTATCATCAAGACCAAGAAGAGGAAGAAACGATTGAAGAAAGCAAGATCCGTGTCAATGAGAGTAACAGGAACCGGACTTCTGCAGGGCTGGCAGATTTCCCTGATCGTTCTATCTACCGAATCTCTCCTCTATCAGTGAATCTAAGTGAGGTGATTAGGAATGTGACTATTGGCCAACTTTTGAAAACAAGAAGTGATTATTACTTTACTTACTAGCGCCCGCCGTAAGAAGACCACCGATTTGGCCACATTCGAAGTCCGAGAGGTCATAAACGATTTTTTTAATATCTTTAAAATCACTTATATTAAATAAACTCCTCAAAAAGTAAAAAGATAAATAAAGTACATCAAAACATGTCAAGTTTTGAGGGATTGTGACATGTTCAAATATCATGATGCCAAAATGTAAAGTGAAGTGATTTCACCATTTTACCCAATCGCTGTTCGCTTGACCAAAACGTGACACACTGACTGGTAAACAGCGTACCCCCACTCCTATCTTGGAGTGGTCCAGCACCAGTGCCCAAGTGAAAATTCTTAGAATGTTTCTGGATTATTGCAACACTGACCGTCTTTATTTTAACAAAAATATTAGCGTAGAATAAGCCTCACTTTTAATCATTGTTTGAAAGTGTTCGGTTGTTAAATGGTCTGTACAATACAATTAGGGTAAAAGATTTTTTGGTAGTATTCTATTATTAATAGCGTAAAATATTTTGTAGGTACAATTAGTGTTTAATTGCTCTCTGAGACGTGTTAGTTAGAAGTTAGAAAGGGGCTTTTTAATGATTGACGGGTCCGATTGGGTGTAATGAATACCTTTTTGACATTTCCTAATAGGCTTTGCTAAGCTTTCAAATCCACTGACTGCGAGGCTGCACTGATTTAATGGCTTCGTCATTACTGATAGGAAAAAAACAGAAACTCTCATTAATAGCTTAATGGGGTGTATTATAATTTTACCCAAAAAAGAACAATTTGAAAACAACACCACTTATTAATAAATTGTATTAATTAATTAATTATTTCATTGAAGTCTACAACTAATAGAGCATGGTAATACCAAAATTACTCAAGCCTTTTTTAACACAATAATAACAAATAAAGAAAATCGCCCATACAAACTATTTTGAAATTTTCGATTGAGCCTTTTGTCTGGGATGATTTTTATAAGTCGTTCCGATAATTACGTCAGTATTCTTCTAGCACCTATCTGAGTGTTTCACCTTCTCTAAGTGAGTCAAAACCTCTCCATCAATAAACCTGATGCATTTTGTGTGTTTAACAGGATTATAATAATTTATTAATTCTTAACATAGAAAAACACTTTAAAAATTAGGTTAATTTTCCTAAAACTTGCATTAGCACAACTGAAATCCCAATAAAAGAGGAGTATTTTTGAGTTCTATACAAAGTCTACTTAGGAAATTTAAGTAGAATCTCTTAGAGATAGTAATCGAAACGGGATCAAAGCATTTGGCGAGGAGCGAACATCGAAAACATGAATACTAAGACACTATCAGCTTGCTGCAGGTTGAGCCTGCTATTGTGAGTAAGCCAATTTGAGTGGTTCCAATCCAAACATCATGAAGAGCAATGGGCTTTGTGAAGTACATTCCCAAGGCCACGTCAAGCACTGCCCTGTAACCCCAGACGCTGTACACATCCCCCAGTGTTCGGGCACATGTTCAGACCAGGGGACCTCGCGTTTCGACAAGGCCTTCCCTCTATTCCTCCTATTCCACCTCTTAACAGGGTTCCTACCACATCAATACCCAAGTTCTTTGTTGTCCCTTATGGAGGATGGAACATGCTCCAGCGTAATCATCGTCCATGAACACGAATGTTGGATGGTCCAGTTGACAGAACCAGCAGCCCATTGATGTGGAACACTTTGAGTGTCCAGTTAAAATAGGAGTCTTGTGGTCGACGATCAATAAGTCATCGTAAGTCCTCATTTTCTGACCGATTTTCCTTCGCGTTTCATTAAACGACTTCAAGTAGTCGCCGAGGGTCGAGCTGCCCTGGATTCGTTGTGTTACAATGAACTCATGACTTTGAAATACGTTGCTCTGCGAGGTCCGTGAAATTCCAATTATAAATACCACTATGTGGAATTAGTTGATTGTACACTGATATACAGCCCCCGTATCTAAGCCCTTTCGTTAACATTATACACTCCTAACTTGTAAACAATCACTACGCTTCCCTTTATTTTCACTTCCAATTGCGTAGTCCGCTTTTCAGAGTAAACATTGGACGGAACCAGTGAGAACCGAACTTTCGCATTGTAAATGGGTTCATAAAACTCATCAAAGAGTAATAATGAGTTCTTGTATGCAAAAGTTGACCAATAGTCATATTCCTAATCACCTCACTTAATTTCACCGATAGAGGAAAGCGTTGGTTGACAGAACAATCAAGATTCTACAGGTATTCTTTGTCAGGGAAAACTGCCAGCTCTGCAGATTCTCCCGCTGTAACCTAAAAAAATAGAAGATGGCACATAGGGCTGCTGCTAAGATGAGGAATGCTGCTTCGTTGCATTCGCTACCCGCTCTGCCTACTTCTACTGGTTCCAGGCCGATAGATTCTTGGCCGTGAAAAGCGTATGCATATCAGCGCAGCTCATAAGTGCGATGAAATTTTTCTTTGCTCTATTAAACAAAACTATACGCGAACAATGAGAAAGTACGTTATAATCCTCTGTTTTAAACAAACAATAGTTGAAAACGAGTCCAAAGCCATATAGTGGAAAAGTGAAATAAGTATTTGACAACCAGCTGATATGCCAATAGGGCCCTTATCGAGATCTCATAAAAGTCATTGGGTTTTATTTCCAACTGATAGGGACATCCACGTTAATTATTCACTGAAAGTATGGCAATGCATATTTTTTCAAATCTAATTTGTTTAAATGTTTCTTAGTTAATCGAAGCCAGAGTTGATGGTAGAATCCAGCTGGACGATGTAATATGCTCTAGTTGAGGTCCAATCAATTAAGGCCATTTTACTAGCACGCCTCCAAATCTGGGCCTAGTGAGGTCAAATGAGTCAGTCAGCTGTGCAGGACCACTAAGGATCACCCAATCACCATCGTTATAAGGGGGCCAATTTGACCCGCACGCACCCTACATCACCTATAAATAGGTCAACGAAACCAGTCTCTATCAAAGTGCTTTGTCTCTCACTGGAGAAGTGACGTATCGGTAACATGGCTGTTATAGGATACAAGATGCAAAGGCATGACCAACGTGAACACAAAAGGCACTGTGACGGTAATATACATGTGTGAGGTCGCCACAATGGAGACGCTGGTACATCCGACTCAGGTGCAGGAGCATGTGGCTCCATACAGCTACTGCTGCTTCTTCATCCGACCCTGGCCAAGATGTCCGCAGCAACAATGCTCCCCACTTGAGCACACCACCACTACCACCACCTCCTCCACAACCACGCGAGTACTGGAGGAGAAATGGCTAAACTGAGGTTGTTGTGCAACTCGACCAACTCGCAATTATCCAAGGGCCCCTGGTTCTCCCATCCCTTCCCCATCCTCTGCTATCTCGTCCTCCCAAAAAACGCTTGTACTCCCTTCCCATTTCTATCCACCCGCTTTATCCCATCCCCTTCTTACCCCAAATTCGCTATTTTCATTTTTGTCCCTTTTATCAGTGCAAAATACATTCCAATTTGCTCTAAAAACCCTTTGCATAAAAAACATCTTGCGTTCATTGTCCACATAGTCAGGCATCACTTTCTTCTTCAGAAGCGGAATCTCGTGCATTACGTCTGTTAAAAGATATCGCCTTCCTAGTTAATGGAACAGAAAATTGATGAAGGAAAGTGAAATATTTTTTCTATTTAAATGTCATCAATTATTAATAGTGCAATTTGCGATTTGGTCAACTGTTTAGCAATTATAAAACGCGAGGTCGGATGAATAATTACGTGGTGCATGTTGACTGAGGCTCGTCCAATCATATTCGTTAGAAGGGCAAAATATCACCCGCCCGCACTCTAAACCAACTACATAGAGGTTGACGCAAACAGTCTCTTGCAGTTTGCGTTGTCTCCTTTAATAAGTGGACGTATCGGTAACACGTCAATTAATGCAAACAAATTACAAAGACCAAATCAACGTGATCGCAAATCGCCTCGCGAGGGCAGTACGCGTGTTGTAAGGTCTCCTCATAAAAGACGCTGCCGAGTTTGACTCATTAGCAAGAGCATCAGACTGAATACTGCAACTACTGTTTTCCCATTCAGCCTTATCCAAAATGCCCGAAAAAAGGTGCTGATTTAATTGCCTCAAAATCTCCTCCACCTATTTTAAAACACTCCTCCAGTTAACACCTCCGTCAACCACTATCACGCAAGCGCTCGAGGAGGAGGGTATGGCTAGACTCAAGTTGGCGTGGCTTGAGTTTGCCCACTGTGTTTAAACTGACTGAAAGTGCCTCAACCACCTGGCAGTTACCCAATCGCCCCCAGTTCCTCATTTCTCCTGTCCACCATCCCCCGTGGGAAGCGCTTTTTCGAAGAGTTTGGATGAGTCAGTAAGCCGTGAAGAGTAACTAAGGCTTATCCAATGATTATCGCCGAGGCCAGCGAATTTGACCCACACTTACTCTACTCGAGTATTGAGTCATTCGTACCACGGTGAACATTTGAGAAAAGTCCAGCACAAATCACTGAAATGCGTCTCCACAGCATTGCTTTTGATGTTTTAGTGTAATCGCCTAAATTCAAAAAATGTAATTTCGACTATAAATTAAGTCGCTCGTTCAGTTTATTAATTCTGCTTGGACACTTCAGTATGTTATATCACCTTTATGTAAATGACTGCACGAGAAATATACTGAAGGACGCAGTCGATAAAGCTAATATCGAGCCTCTTCCTAAGTCCAATTTTTCTATGATTAGCAATGATACTCACTTATTGCCTTGAAAATTGACTACAATTCATTTTATACTAAAATGGGCTGTCATCGTTGCCTTGCTTTAGGCACATAACATTTCCTTTAAATTTCACGTACCAAAATAGCGCTAATTAGATCACAATTATCATTAAATACAAACGATAAATAATGCCCTTTTTTTCAAGAACGTGTAAATGGTGAAATTTGGGTAAGGTCTGGATAGCGGGCTGATTTCCTTTGTCCCGATCTGACACGCTTTGTATTCATATAATAGCACTATTAGCAAAGCATAGGTTTAAGAGTGAGCATATGTGTGCTTTTAAGTTATGGATGAGATATAGAATTTATCTGTTATGCCATAACTAGGACCTTAAACGTCATTTAGTTTTTCAGGTCCCTGTAAATTTGTGATCTTCAATGGCGTCATTTTGTAATTTATTTGAAGGCAACATAAATCGCTAAAGTTTTTCTTACTACATACGTCGAAACTGTAAAAGTATCACATTGGGAGTTAAAACATAAAATTTCCTTTAAAATCAATTTAAAAATTCCCATTCAGTCTGCGGCGATTTCACATTTTGCCTCCCAGGCAATCAATTGAATTGAACGCCTTGCTGGATGCCAATGATGACTTCGCGTTACCATACCCACCAAATTCATTGAATGCGCGAACGAACCGATTTCACTTAATCTTAGCATTTTGTGAGGATCCAATATGAGGCATGGGAGAATTCATTTTGCATTTCGGCACAACGCTACTTACTCCAGGTGTGGATGGCAAAACGTGGACAGAAATGTCTTCAGTAGTAAGAAAAACGTGTTTTGAACTGAAATAAAGGTTTCATGCAGCTTTTATCCGACTCGTGGTTTTACAAAAGAAAATGGCAACTAAAAACCTTCGTGGTTGAGCTTCTGAGGATAAATTGCTTTCTTGCCTATAAAATAAAGCCGTAGGATGGAGTCCTGAGCTCAGTGGTTCCTATCGGTGCTCACATACGGAGTACCTGGCCTCGATCGTGAATAGGAATTGAACATCACGCTTTGACATCTTTTGCGTCGTGCTGGCACTGTGCAAACCAACAATTCGTGTTGCCGTCAAATCGAGTGTTTTTTGGAAGCCCTTGGAGTTCCGGTAATGCTTAAAACAGCAATTAATACATTCCAAAAGTGTGTCCGTCTTTATAAAACGAAGTAATCTGTCACCGCGTCTTACAATGTCAAAGCCCCACTTTGAATTTCCAAAAATTGTATTATTAACTTAATTTCTTCTGCATTCACAGATAAAAGGAGATGTTTTTACTCGCAGCAGTCTCAGCAATGATAAGCTCTATTTTCCGCTTCCAAGGCTCAGAAAGAGGACTGGTAAGCCCAATAGAGCTTTATGTTTACAAGGGTGTGGCGATGTGTTGGCTACGGCTGAGGTATTCATGCCAAACTGTGGGTTAGAACGCAAAGGGAACAGTTTGCAAGAATCGATTTCAGTTGAAGACAATCGATGTGCCTACAGAACGGAAATGCAACACAACTCCAAACCTGGTACTTTGCACTGCAGCAGGTTGATGATGGTGCCAAGTTTTATTTCAACTACTCACAGCTTCCTCTAACTCCTACTCTTGTCAATATTTCTGTTGATGATGAATTGCTCCTTTATTATCCATAGTGAAACCTTAGCAGGCACATACGCTCATTGCAAATCCTTCCAGTCCTAAAATTCAATTTTCCCTATTTTTTAAGCTTTCGGTTATGCGCTTCCCAAGAGTGGTCCGATGGCTGTGAATTTTTGTAAACAGTATGGATGCATGCAGGCTTATTACTCTTAATTCACCTTGATAAATTGTATCAGTCACTTTGTAGCCCTTCTTCACCCAACATAAACGGATCGCAAGCGAGTTCATCTTGATTTCAAAACGACTGCACAAAATCACAGAACTGTTATTAAAACAAGGTGTAGAGAAAAACTGAGCTTAATAAAAAACGACAGTGCATTGTCGGTATACTGAATTGCGATCTTTTCATTTACAAAATAATAATTCACTGAGCTTACGAGGGTTGAGGAATTGGTGGTTAATTGTGGCAAAAAAAGAAGCAGCGCCCGTGGTGCTGGTTAGTTGTTGGAGGTAACTTTACCCGGAGTCTAATGCATCACTTCGCGAGCTACTTGCTTGAATATAAACACCCTTAATGACAAATGCTCAACAGTTAGTGGAAATCACGTTAATTTTTAAAATAACTTTCGTTGTAATAATATTACACATATGAAGTAGACCACATGGGAAAAAATCCATCCAAAATAGAAACGAAAATAAAAAGCGGATCGCGCGACCACGGCTCGTAAAATCACTCCAGATTTCATTAATGAGCATCTACAGGACCCCGTTTTTGCAAGAAAACTCTTCGTATGGAGCTGTACAAGTCGAGGCTACACCATGGAATAGATGCAATTAGAAATCCTCTGCCCTCGAAGGCGACAAATGTTTCAGGCCACTAGAGAGGTGTAGAAACACCAAGAAGAATAAGATTTGCCCTGAAGAATTATCGTGCAATTTATTTTCGACCTCCGGCAGAGTGTACTGAGTTTGGAGACAGCCGAAAAATGGTTTTGAGCCTGGCTGCTGCCTTTTCCCAACCGCAACATATAGTGTGTGATGATCTGGGATCGTATTTTGGATGTTTAACAGGATTATAATAATTTATTAATTCCTGGGACAGAAAACCACTTGAAAATTAAATGAATTTCCCTAAAAAACTTTCATTTATATTATATTTTTTCAAAAAATTATGTTGCAAATTTTATACTACTCAAATCTCAATAAAAGATGAGTACTTTTGAGATCAGTACGAAGTAGTATCTCTTAATGATAGTCATGTATAGTTCCATAAATGTTGCAGTTTCTGAGATATTTTGAAGTGTTTTGCAGCTTTCGACAAGAGTGACAATTTCAAAAACCGTGCAGTCAGTCCCATTTTAGCTTTCGAAGTAATCGAAACGCGAGCAAAGCATTTAGCGAGGAGCGAACATCACTAAGACACTATCAGCTTGCAGCAGGTTGCGCCTGCTATTGTGAGTAAGCTAATTTGTGTGGTTCCAATCCAAATATCATGAAAAGGAATGGGCTTTGTGAAGTACATTCCCAAGGCCACGTCACGCACTGCCCTGTAACCCCAAACGCTGTACATATTAGCATCCATCCATATTAGCATCTGCTATAGACTTACTGTATTTTTCGCAAATTTTTCTCGGTTTATATGGAAAAAACGGTTTTATCATGTTTCACGATCTTTTACCTTCCAGTAATCAAAAACTGCAGTAAGCACGTTAACTTTATTCAATCATTATCGCATGTAACCTATTTTGACCCTAATTCCGTAAACTGTTCCTCTTCACTTGTCGGTCAATACTCCTGTGTCCCATTTCTCCCTTCTTTGAGAGATGTACAACAAACTTTCCTACAGAGGATTTTGCTTATTTCATTGCCACAATCCTACATCAAACTAAGTAATTCTCTCCATCTAATATCTTATACTAGTTGTCGTTTTAAACATTGTAAAACTGTATACCAATCTAATTTTTAATTTTAGAATATTATACCACTGTGATAATATTTACTGAATTGACGCCAAGTTCCTGCATTACTATTGCTGAGATTTTCGCAGTAGACTGCGCTTATCTTGGTCTCCTGGCTATTGGTTGTTAATTAATAATAGGACCATCAAAAGAGTGCGGTTTTATTTTTATTAGAAGAATACACTTGAAAATCAACAATCTGAGAAATAAGTGTAATTTTTTAAAATATAGTTTTCGTTGTCAAGGCTGTTTGCATCTCTTTGCAAAGTCCCTTGACAACCTTTCAATACGACATTAAATTTACAAGTTGACAGTGACAGATTAAATCTATATATAATATTACGTGTATTTTTTAATAGGAGGTCACAGGAGAATTGAAATCTGGTGCAAAACAATGAGTGCACCTCAATGTCTTAGTACATAAATGGAGCTAAGTGCTTCCTAACGCTTGAAATGCCACACTTAAGGAGCAGTTGAAACTTTCGATGCAAGCGATTGGTTCGTCGGTTATTAAACCATCCCAGTAGGGAAAACGGACTTAAATATTGCGCACGAGTCGAAAAAGAAATGTAATGTAAAGAACGTTTAATTTACTATGAAAAATTCTTAAGAACATATTAATTTACAGATGCACATTAAAGAGCCTTCTTACTGGGAAACTGATATCAATTTATCATGGAAGATGACCTTTAAATTGCGGTGCTTGAGTCTTCAATGGAAGACTGTCGCTTGTATATTTGCACTCTCCCTATAATTTACCGAACTCTTAGTCGTTGTGCCACTGAATTGAAATTCAGTTGTGCTCTTAGGGCTTTGGTCACATTGTGCAGCACGGTGCCTTCGATATCTCTGATATTATGATTAATCTTTTCATAAGCAGTCGGTCAAATTGTAACAACTAATTGTAATTGTAATCATTAAATAGGAACAACAATTGTATCCGCAAAATATTCCGTATCGATGCTGTTGTGCAATAAAAAAGCACTTTAGCTCAGTTGGACGACTAGTGTTTCCTCCAGTTTAAAACCGATTTTCAGTTTTAATTTCAGTGCAGTTTTATGTGCTGTATGCAAGTGAGCTCACACAATTCATTTTGGAAAAGTTACTCGAACTGAGTGCTGAATGTAATAAATTAGATTTGGCTGAAGTCGGTGTTCCCACTCGGATTCAATTTTACCACAATTATTTTGCTTATTTAAATAAAAGCGCCTCGGTCTAGATTTCTTCAGGATAATTAAGTAGGAAGTTGTCAGATTTCTAAATAACCTCAATTGTTATCCTAAGAGAACAAAAATGACTTAATTAACGAGTGTTTATCAAATATAAGGCCAAAATAAACGTAAATTTAGTTTCAGCAAATAAAATATGACTTTAAGGGAAAAAATTATGCGTCGTGTTTTCATTATAGTGCCAAAACACTACCGCATACAGGGCAGTAAAATGCTGATCTCAGTTTTCCTGATTGCTACATGCGTCTGTGGCTTTTCATAGGAATCTTCCTCTAATTTTTTTTAAATAATTTTAAACTGACATTTAAAATAGCATAATAGTATTTTCTAAAGAAATAACGCGGATGTTTAGCATTATTTGATCAAAGACAAGCAAAGTTGCGTTTTAAATGACTGGTGGAAACTGATTTAAGGCGGTATCAAAAATGCAGGACGAATGAAAGTGATCGAGCATTTGAAATTCATTTCTTATGATGACAAAGAGTCTGGTATTCAGAGAATTACTTTTAAATATTCTACTCAAAAATAGATCATTAATTTCAAAACCATAAAACGAGTAATGAAAATAAGTATTTATTTCAGGTATAGATAGTGCTTAATATGTACGAAGCCTAAATCCTTTAAAATGCTACGACGTAATGGAATTTATTTTTAATTCACGTAAAATTTCAAAGTATAGACCTGCCGCTTTTAGGATTACCAAGCATTTAAATAATAATATATTCTTATTTAATATTATATATATATTATTTTATTACTTCTCATAATATATACCTATTATATTATACATATTATTTAATGTATATTTGTATTAAATAATATTGCATCATTTTCAGTGCATTTTATAAAAAACTGCAGTTTGATAACACCTTGTGCTTTAAAATCTACCTAAAATTTAGTGCCAAAGTCAAGATGTTTCTGAAAACAACATTTTTCTCAAATCCTAAACGAAAGTGTACACACTTAGGAATGCATTGAAAGTAAATAAATAAATAAAATAATTAATTCAAAGGTAAACATTTTCATCAAAAATTCACCAATGTTTGGTTCCAAGTCACGTATATCCTATTCATGAGCAAAATGTGCAAAGAAGTGTCAAGAAAATCGTCATGTTAATGGATTGTTTAAGTTTTGAAGAATCTTGAAAACAGCGAATGTTGCCTACAGGTAGGCCGATTTGGAAAGCGTTATACATCTGCAGTTATCAAATACAAAAGCTTAAATGCATACAAGAATGGTTGAATTTTAATCTTCTTACAAAGCACATTTTAAGATGCAATTTATTCGAATTACGGAAATAAAAAGCATCCATCATCATTAATGTCTAAATGGTAAGACTGATAGCTCTGTCCATCATTTTCTCTGTGTCTTTATTAAGTAATATGCTGATTTCAGTATTAAATGATATGGCAATCAATTATTAGAGACCAAAATTTTATTTCACTATCCACGGATTACAAAGTATTTGTTTATACCTTTCTTTTCTGTAATCAGAATTATTATTGCACTTTTTGGAAAATTAAGGATACATAAAAGGAAATTGACTACTTTTTTCCTCATAATACCAATTTATTAATTTTTCTTTGAAAACATGTGCTTCGATATTGTTATTTTTAGTTTCAATACAGTATCACGTGTAAACGCAGAAAATTGTTATGCAATTTTAAAAAAGCCTGCACTTTTGTTTAATAATATTGCTAAGTATTAAATGCTTCAATATAAAATGATGGATAGGAGACGATGTATATATGTTCATCTTGTAATAGTCGCACAGCCAAAGAAGTACTAAGCTAGGCGAAATTTAGATGCATCTGAAAACTTTGATTCTTCTGCCATTGACAGGTTGTTCTGGTTTTATTTCTTTTATCTTTAAGTGATTCTTTTCCTTGCAATATCCGAGGCAAAAGGAACAAAACCAAAACGACAGGACAATGAAAGTAGGCTTTCTGAAAATACAAAGTTTTTTGCATTATTAACAAGCATTTTTCATATTTCCCTAATGCAGGAAGAGTTGGTCCATCAGTTACGGTGCACAGTAAGATTTTCATTGAAAATCAACCTACAAAACGTTTTATTTTAAGTAATGGAACATCACAATTTCTACTTAAGCACTGAGCACCGGCGATCCTCCTAGGGTTCGACTAACAAGCAATGAAATGGAGAAAAGAAGGAGGCAACGTTGTCCGGACTGTTGGAATTGGAGCTTTTGGAGAAAATTCTGGAAACGTTTTTCATAAAAAATATGTTCCATACCCATTTTAAGAATAAAAGGTTTCATGTTATCTGAGTCATGTTGCTGTTATTTTGCCGAACCACAATACGTTAAATTAATTATGTGCAAAAAATGAAATAACGTTTATCACATTTGCAAACATTTTTGCATAAAGCTTTTAACAATCAATTACACTGACTTTGTTCAAAATATGTTATTTAAAATTCACAATTCACGTTGCTAAAATGTTTCAATTGAATTTAAATCGGAGTTTTCTAACCAGTGTACTAAATTATACGGCCCATTTAACAAATCAAATTATTGAGAAAATGCATTTTTTTACAAAAAATCATCGCTATTTCCCAGGTTATTTCACACGACATTTTCAAAGACTAACGAAACAGTTTTCTGTACATTGGCGGGACAAAAGAGTGGAAGCACCTGTCATGTTGTCTCATAAAATTCGGAAATGATTAAAACAACCTCAATTTCACATATCTCAGACTTTTTGTTTATTTGATATTTTTTCCCTTGCGGATATTTAAAAAACAATATATCCCCTATAAAATTCTGACCTCTAGAACATTCGAAGAGTCGGATTTGACCTTTGGCCGAGTATCGGCCTCCTATAGAAAACCAAAAGAGACATTAAATTCAGATTACACTTTTTCAATCGTGAAACTTGCGTGAGGTTCTGTTCTAATCTTGGGACATATTTTCGGAAAATCACCAGGCAAATACTTATCTTCATGGAAGGATAATTAGCAGCAGGTACTAATTAGGAATTTCTGGTGACAAAGTTCATTACTCCATTTTTGCTCAAGAACTGTTTCCAGAGAGGACAATGCGTCACCAGTCTGTAGAGCAGATGGCGATGAAGTTTAACATCCAATCTGGAAACCACAATCTCGTCATCCTCGACCTGACAGTTCCGCTGTCATTGTCTTTAAGAGGACTAGTGGGTGTTTTAAATGTGAGATTTTGTACTAATTTACATGAGATACATAATGATTATTCTGGCTGTTATCTATATTTCGTCCAAACTACGAATATCTTCAAAACTCGATAACATATAAATCCAAATAATGGAATTAACAAATAAGCAATTAATTTTTTCTTGATATGCTTGAGGCGGCTGCATGTTTTGCAACATTGGATTAAACTCTGATTTAATTATTTTTTATCTAACTGAAAAAATTGGTTTTATAACTTTCTGATAATTTGCGTTTTGTTGTCAACTGCAAAATATTTTTATTTATGCTTGCATGTCGTCGCATTGCACGTCGGCAAATATAAACGTTTCGAGTTAATTCGCGATCCGTCCATTGTGACTGATTATCATTCATGACTAAACGCAACGTTTACTAAACGCAAAAAATTCTACTTAATGTGGCTCTTAGACTTCAATATATGGAAATATGTTTTGGCAATAGGCATTACTGATATATTTATATGCTTTGATTAGGCTTTAAAACCCAGTCATTCATAAAATGTTTTGCGAAACTTAAACACTGATTAAGATTATTAATTTTGAGAAAATTAAAGGGGAGATGAAAAAGCAGCGGAAACAATAACCACTGATAATCATTTGTTTTTAAAAATTAACGCTAAATGAAGTGCACATTGAAGGAACCAAAAGTGTCTTGCATAATTTTGCTTTTATCCACAAAGAGTGTATAATTAAAAAAATATTTCAGAAACACCGGTTGTAGGAAAAAAATTAAATCACCAAGCAAATATGAGTAAACCTACTTGAATAATCTTATATCAGTATGAAAATTGCATAAAGTCCACTTAATACATCCCAATAATTGTTAATATTAAATAACAATTAAATCTGTGAATTTTTTCATTAAAAATTACACAGAAATTGAAGAATTCATGGCGTTATTAAATACAAGTTTCAAATACAATCAGTTCAACATTTAGTCACACTTATTTTATAAATTGACGAAAAAATACAGAATCTTAAACCGACCACCAGGGAATCTCGACATTTCAAAAAATATCCTTCGTTGTCAGGACTAATTTAAATTCCCCAAAGTAATTTCCAACTGTTTCCACAACTTGACTTTGAAAATGTTTGATAGAATTTTGGCTTTCAAGCTAGCCCAGATTGCCTCAGAACTTCAAAATGCGTTCTTAAAGGAACCTCCCTGTTTCGTCTCTATCATTTTTTTGAAACGAAACTTAACAATTTACCCACGTTTTACTTCGCAAACTTCTTATTATTGTCTTTTACTAAGTATTTTTTAAAATGATATTAACAAACACAGTAAATTTGCCATATTTTCAAATAGAATCTCGATATAAACATTGATGTGTTGCTTTAAATGGTATAGAGAAACAATATAATTTTGACTGAATTACGTTTGTTTTTGTTAATTCAATTTCAACTTCGTAAACAATTTTAATTGTTTCATCTCCGTCAAATTTCTTTTTTGAGAAAACATTCTCAAAGTTATAAATTTTTAACAATCTTTAAATCTGATTCCAGGCTCATTAAGATGATTATCTGCATCGGAACAAATCTTTGGGTAGTACAGATGTCTGGCAAATCTACCTTCACAAGAAGTCTATTTAAAGAACTCTACCATTATCTAGGTGCTCTGCCTTAATTGACGCTGTTCTGTTTGGATATCCATCTTATTTTACTACCTAGGCATAGACTGCTGTAATAGCAAAAGACGATAAAAAACGTCTGGTTATGCTTCATCGAGCAACAAAATTTATTTTTATCTGTGTTAAGGTACAAATAGATAGATTTTGTGCCTTTTTGATGGCCCAAATCTAGCCTTTATCCGCAAAATTAAAGTTGATTCGCTAAGAAACCGTTTATCCTAATTTTGGCATCACTTCGTTTTAAAATCGTCTCCTCTCAAGATATTGTAAAAGGAAAGGAATTTTTTGTTGTTATCGTCCAACCAAAAAATTATAAATAATTCATTTTTCGAATTAGAAAGCATTTTTAAGTGAAGTGAGGTTAAGTGGAGTTCCATGCGTTATAACGTGCAGAGATCGTCTTACTGGTGGTGCCATTTTGTGAATTCAATAAAAGTCCATTAACCATGAGGTTTCCTGGATTTTATCACGCGTTTCTCACAAGAGCGATTCGGGTGATGAAATTTGTGCGAAATATCAGATGTAAATGATTTGAAATAAAACCTTTTCTAAATTTTTACCTTTTTTCAAAACTGGCGGATAAGCTTTCGATTCGTAGTTATAACTTTTTAAGCATATGTGTATTTTTTTCTAAAATTTTTCACAATTTTTTCCTGTTTAAACCTGTAATAAAAATATGACAAACGATGAATTCCAGCTACGGCTTTCCTATATTTTTGCTCCAGTTATCTAATTTAACAGAAAGATTTCAAATTTTATTACAAATATGAATGAATAAATAAAATCCGCATGTATTTCAAATGCCTCTTATACACAAATTTATTTTGCAACTTATTAATCACTATAATTTAGTGTAGAAACTCTTTGAGAGACAAGACAATCACGTGAAAACAAATGAAATCGAATGAATTTTAACTTGGATTATAAACCAAGTTGGTTGAATCATTCAAACAAGAATCGAAAAAACATCGCACTTTTATAAGAGCAAATATGGAGTGTACAGTTAATTTCCTTTGCAAATGATAATAAAATAAATAATAGCTCCATCTATCATTTTAATTGGCAGAAAAGATAAAGAAGACAGTGATAATAGACAGATTATATTTCGTTTGATTCATGGAAATTGACTTCGTCTCATAGTACGGCTCCCATGAATTTAACAAACGGCTACTTCATTTTATGAATTTGCAGTTAGATATAGATTTCATAAACTAATACAAATGTCAGTAGAAAAGTTAATTTAGTGATAACAAACTCTTTTCATAAGCATTTTACATATAGATAACATAGCTACATACCATTTTTTTCTATTCAGATAAAGTAACACGATCTGAAACAAGTTGATGACTTTGATCTGATAAACCGACAAAATGCAATTAAATTCCCACCAATAAAATATTCCATTGCGTTTTTATATTGCACTCTGACATTAATTATTTTGCATATTTTAATATGAAAAAACAGGAAGTATATACTCATTTGGAATGTATGTATGCGAATAGTTTCAGTGCAAGATTTGATCCCATTCAACTGGGACCCATTAAATCCACAGTGAGGTTCTTATACAGCGCCAGTCTTAAAAATTCTATGGCCGGCAAACTCATATGTGTTAAATTCCTAGGTTTAAAACAAAGTTGAAAAGGGAAGCAAAGCAGAAATGTATTCCAGCTCGGAACCTCTTATGATACCAGTAAACTGGTCTCAAGGAAGTTCATTCCAACTGCATATGGTCAAGAATTCTAACAAGGGATTTCTATCATTCGGTGTAACCTGGAGTTATCAGTAATTGCTTATTATTGCAGCAGGCCAGTGTGATGTTGACTATCTTCGTAATTGCGTTATGGACAGCACGCGCCTTACCTCCTTCATCAGAACCATACTACGAAGCAGTTTATGCAGAAACAGGCACATTAACATAAAAAAGTGATTTTGAAGACACAGTGCTTTACTATGTGCAGTTGTTATTGAAAGGCAGGTTCAAACAGACTTGATTCGAAGTTTCTCTAACTAGGTGTTAGATAATATGCAAAACACTCGAATTGTTCAATCGTTCAGTAGCTGTCGAGCACTTGAAATTCAGTATCCTAGACCACTAGACGCACCTGCGGTCACTCAAAGATCGACTAAGACCCATTCCTCTCATATTAATCATGTCACTACTTAAGGTTTCAGCAATAACGCTAAATTGGCAACACGAAAAGCTTTTGTGGATAATCCCAGCATCAACTTCTATGGTGAAATGGCCCTGCAATGCAACTTCAGTTTTTTATAGGGATTTTTAATTTACAATGCCATTATTTATATCTTCTTTGTGCTTTTCATTTAAAAAACAGGTGGATTGTGAACGGCATGCCATTTATATAGTTGCAAAGACCCTTAAGATGTCAAACAGCAGCTGCAGAACTTACTTTCCAGAACATGTAAAGCACTCTCTATTAAGGGGGTCTTTGGTTCATGAAGATGTTTATGTTGTCAGACCAAATGCCTTCTGATATTTAAAACTGTAAAAATTAAATGGATGTTTTGTGACATCGAGCCGACAGAGCGGAAGGCAAAGAGTTCCAGCAATCATGTGGCAGTGTATGGGTTCTTCGAAATTTTTTCACTTTTTAGATAATGGATAGGTAATATGTTAACGAAACTCACAAGAGCGTTAAAATTCCTCATTAACAAACCAGACATGCTTCTCTCACTATGTTGCTGATCTTACCATTCTAGTTCGTGCATGTTTCAGCTCATGCTTTATTAGTTGCAAAGAAAATTAACAGGATAACCGTCAGCTACACTATCAAAGCCCCATTCGTGCATGTACGTTTACTCTGGAATTGAGAGTATCATCAAATATCTCCCTATCAAGAAATATCAACGCCAGATCAGATCTGTAAATTTTAGTGTCTTCTACTGTAGCGTAAAGCACAACGCTTTCAACTTCAAGTGAATGCTCTTGTTTAAAGTCCACGCTTGATTCTTCAAGGAAGAAAGTTTGATTTTTAGTAATAGCTTTTAACGACGTTTTTGCAATCGTCAGTAACAGACAGGAAAACTAGAAACATGCTCTTGTAGGCACGGTGGATTTATGGCTCCTTATTCTGTCCATAAATGCAAACAATAAGTTGAAAATAACTTTTTAAGAAAAAGTTTATTATTTTTAAAAGCTAATTCACATTTGCTTTAGCAAAACTACGATAAATGAAATTGTAGCGTTTATAGCATATAATGGAGTCCGATGACAATTTGCTCTAAGTACTATCATTTTTCATATCCAAAATATAAATTAGCATATTTGTTTGCACAATTTCTAATTTTTTCGCTGTCACTCGCATTTTACCTCTGTCTTGTTTTTGCAACAACTGTTGAAATGTCAGCCTGCATTTTGTTACTAAATATAAGGTAACTTTTGCCAAACTACCACTGATTCTGCTAATTGTAGTTAGAACAATTTGCGAAGAAAAATTGAATGCATAACACTAAACAATATTCAAGTGTCTCGAAATTGACCCACTAGCATTTTAATGGAGATCAAGCACGTGATTTTCACCATGACAAATTTAAATTGTGTTAGGTGTTACAAAATAATATTTTTTATCTCACCGTTTGCTAAGATCTGAATTTAAGCGCCTCAAGGTCCTTACTATGGGTTTAACTCATCTTTTAAGTATTTTTTAAGTAATTTTAAGACGATTTAATTCAAAGCTCGATGACACATTTAAATTTTATATAATCTTGAAAAAAGCAGTACTTGTTATTTTTTGGTAAACACTCCAAACCAACAATGTTTCGCTGTCAAATCTTTTGCATATACTTTAAGATCCTTCTAAAAAATTCTTTTATGCACGGTAAAGTTGGCATTATTCGAAATGTTACATCTTGGAAAAATATACATCTGGCATAACCAATATATGCCGTGGATCTTACGGCATCTTGTTTGGCTTATCATCCAAAAACGCATCTTACAAATACAAAAATACAGTTTTCTGAAATTATTAAGTAAGTATTTCACATGAAAATTGATTTGTCAGTTCAAACAGGCTTGAAAGAAGGGGGAATCTTTCGCAGAAGTTCAAGACGTGGGAAATACAGTGAAAGGAAGGCCAATCAGAGTAGAAATAGGTGATCGCATGTAGACACTAAGGTTAAGATACAGTGGTACCCAAAAATAATGAAATTAAAACTTACTGCAGTTGCTCCTGACTAAAAATTTAAAGACTGTTTATAAAAAGCTAGGTTTATTTCAAATCGAATGGTGAAAACCTACGGAAAATGCAGAAGGTCTTTAGCAGGAAGCCTGGGGTGGTCTCTCCTGACGGTTCCAACGATCGTATTTTTAGTTCATACGAAAATCCTTTACACGAGTTCTACATTATTAGTAAAGTAGAAGAATTATACTTTATC
The DNA here is from genome assembly GCA_030710315.1 of Anomotaenia brevis. Taxonomy (NCBI): domain Eukaryota; kingdom Metazoa; phylum Platyhelminthes; class Cestoda; order Cyclophyllidea; family Dilepididae; genus Anomotaenia; species Anomotaenia brevis. The sequence continues at coordinate 19,418 of JAUOZQ010000300.1, forward strand.
GGGATATAAGTCATCGAACTTAGACCAAAAACTCGAACTTTTAGAGTAATAGCTTTAAGCGGTTTTCAAGAAGATTAAAAATTAAACTTTTTAGACTACAAGATAAAATGAGTCATATTCTTTAATCATACATTTGTGTCTGTGAAGGTAACCAAGTTTGTTTCGGGTTCAGATGTCAAGCATTTTGATTCACATTCTTCCATATTGCTTGTTTTGAAATCGCAGGTATGGTTACTGCGGTTTCCCATGAGACTTTCGGAACACGCGCAGTCAAAGCCGCCTAAAATAATATTCATCCAACAAGATTAAGCAATGTCAGTGATCTTTGGACGTGGTTCTTCAAATCATATAATTGTTCAGTGCCGTTCCTAGTAGACAATATGATTTCAAACGCTGAAATATACTTCAAATACTTTTTTATGATCCTGGATATAATAATTACAAAGAAATGCCTAATTTAACCATAACACTCCTTAACTTTCCTTTAAAAATTTAGTTTCCTTCATTTAAACACCTGTCGAGATTTCATTATACAATACAGATGAAACAACAAACCTGACGATTTGATAAACACCGTTCCATAGTCGTTACTCGATGGTGTAGCGAAATTGTCCTTCGGCGAATAAAATCCGCAATAACACCTAAACTATATTAAAATTGAATCCATTTTTACAAACTCTTATATTTGATAATAAATAAGAAAGACCTCTAAGGTTGTGAGAGATACAACCATTAGAATAATTAATTTGGGCAATACTGCTTAGAGGTCTACAATCTTTCTGTTTAGTAAACAAATATTCCCTTTTATGTAGATAGAGGTACCCTTGGCTTACTGTTTGACTCCGATATGATATCGCGTTGTAGTTGGCGGTAGAATTACTGCAGAAATCAAAGCAAGTTTCAACATCTGACTTATTAAATAGATCACGTCTTGTGAATTTGTCTTCCATATCAACATATTCGAATCTCAGCCATTTATTAGGTTCTCCACTAAGTGCCTTAATTTCTTGCTCCATAGGTCTTACAATGATGATTGTCAGGAAAACCATGGGAATTATCCGCAACATCGTGCTGCTTCAAAGTGACTGCTTAGACGAATGTCCCAATTCAGTGGCCTTATTAAGCAAATTGTAACCATGGACAACAAATGGTATTAGAGTCCTAGTATTGTTCTATAGGGTTTGATGTTGAGGCTTTCTTGATGCGGATTGGGCCACGGGCGATTAAAACACAAGGCCAAGTCTTTAATAATTAAAATAGGGTTTGAAAGATATTTTTATCCGATTTATGGGTATAGATTTCTAGCCAAAGAACATCATTTATAGTATTCAAATGTACATCGCTAATCATTGCTTTAAGAATTTGGAGTTCTTTTGTGTAGGTTGACCAGTGCAGATTTTATTTCTCAGATTCAGATAACCAAAAAAACCGAAATATTTTATTGTCTTAAAAGAGAGCACTAAATTCAGATCAAATCAAATAAAAACTGTTCTATGCCAAAATGCTTTGAAAAGACACACGGCCAAAGTAAAGAATTGAAATTCATGATAATATCTGAATTTAAATTCGTAATGTAAAGTACGGAGGTGATGTGCTACCTAAAGTGGTCTGATTAGTACGTGTAACGTTCGATAACGGCCACAAGAGAATGGACGCGTCGTAACTCCATAGTTTATTCAAAAAAGTGCAAGGCGTCGTAATAACGACTTAAACAACTGTACATATTATGTAGACAATAACGAAAGATAAACAAATTACAGTTCACGATAATCAAAAAAAATCATAAATATAATTTTCTAAAGATACAACAATTCGATACTTCATAATCAGGATTTTTAAGGAAGGCAACAGTCCACGGAAAAAAACGAAGAAGAAGCCAAAAAATCCCAAATATTCTGCGGCATGATAGAGGAATATTCTACAGAAACAGCTTTAAAACTTATAGTAACGTTCTAGCATATTTATTTGCTATTTATCCCCCAAAGTATTGATCAAGATTCCTTTAATTAAACGGGTGAATTGATATACGCTGTCCGTAGATAGCACCTTCGAATGCCAAAATTATAAACAAATATTTTCACCACATTTTAGTTAAATTTTAAATTAAACTGCTAAATACAATGGAACAATGTTACATTTTGGTAATGGTAAAAGAGAATCACCTATGTGGTCCCACCCTTCTCTCCACATTCACTCATTAAAGTCACTTGAATGTTAAATAGCAATTTATCTTTGCTGAATATAAATACATATATATTTCATGCATTTACAAGTGCAAACATAAACAAAGGCATGACAATGGCCTTAAGCTTTATGCTTTATATTTATGTTTTCAACTTGCAATAGCTTCAGCATCTGAAATGTTTGCGATGTTACAACTCAAGACAAAATTGGAAACGACCGATATAAAAAACGATAAGGTAGAAATAAAGACCTCTCTTATTTGTCAATTTGGCTATTTAGCGCTACTGAGCAGTCAAAATCATGGACAATGGCTTTCCATTCTTCTTGGCAGAAGTCAAAGTGAAGGTGATTTATCTAAACAGTGGTCTCAACGTCTAGTTATTTTCCTCTAGTGAAATTCTTAGAGGCCAAACCTAAAAAAATATCTTTAAATAAAAATGGAAACGTTTTTTATCCGGTCATCAGAATATTTAGTTAATGCAGATGATTTTTACCTGAATTTGTGTGGCACTGCTAAATATTATGCAAAAATGTTCATAAGTCAAAATTAGCCAATAAAAAATGTTCATTTTATTGCAAAACATCCACAAAATCAAGATATTTGCTGTTACCTTAAACCACTGTGTCTTAATGTTTTAATAAAGTCTAAATTTAAAATCGAAATGAGTTGTAAAATAATGAACACAAGTTTTACTATCTAAAACGGAAAGTTAACGTTTAATAAATTTCCAGATTCCCATTTGAGTAGATACGTAATCATCAAATTTCAATTTGATATCGAAGAAAATCTCAATACACTTTATACAAAATTATTTTGGATAGGATTTTGATTTTGACTGCAGATCTGCATAAAAATACGTCATTTTAAATTAATGGAGACGACAACGAGTGTATGTAATACATTGAAAATAGCTATTTTGTGATCTTTGGCTTTTTATAAATTACCAAATTATGCACATTTTACATTTTTAAGCAAAAAAGATTTGTGGTTATGTACTGAACATAAATGATTTGTAAATTTCAGCCCTAGAAAGGTGAAAATATATCCAACTTACAGTAAATGCAAGCCACAGAATCTCAGGGTTGCAATGTGCAGTTCTGTCTCATTTCTATCACTTTACTGCAAAAACCCTCAAAGTTGTCAGCAATTAACTGCTCCTGGAGAATGTTACAAACTTTCTTAAGATGTGTATTCTCATAACACTAGTGCATCACGGCACTTTTCAGGCCACTTCGTTAAATACGAATAGGAATCTGTGAATTCAAATGAAACCAAATTATTCTGTTAAGCTTCTTGCGTTATTTAAAGCGTAAAATTATTTTTGTGAGAGCTTGGAGCCCCAAAATTAGACAGACTTTATCTCTCAACTGGCTAGCACCATGTTTTATATTTCTGTAGAAAAAAAATTAATCAGAAAAAAAAGTAGTTGCTGCATAATCCTCAAGTTGAGAAAAAAATATATTTTAACAAAGTAAGCAGAAAAACTACTTTCGTATTTTAAGTAACTCTTATTCCACTAAAATAATTTAAAATAAAAAAGTTGCCATATATACATGTATCAATATGATTTTGCAGTGCTGAATTAAAACACTCTTTGTCATTATGCATAATATTTATATGAATATCTCGAATAGGGCATCGCTATTTTAATTGTCCACCCGTTTTCTTAGTATTTTACTGCCCATAAACACCTCCTCATGCAACCTTGCATATTTTATTCTATGGCCTCTTTAGAGCTAAAGTTTAAAAAGCATTTTTGTTATAGAATCATTAACTATTCTTCCAAAGAAAATGTTGTGTTTTTACGTTTTTTAAGAAATTTCGTTGACTTTTTCTGCGGTTTCAAGTGAATTTTAATGCTGAATTTACAATTTCCTAAATTAAGTCTCATGAAAAGTTTTTGTGATTTCAAAAAATTGTTTTTTGAGCTAACTTTGCCCTGAAGCTTTTTCGAATGATATCGCTGTCATTAATGAATATATATTGGAGAAAATGAAATTATTTTTGCAAGGCAGAAATACCTCAAATATTTGTCTGCTAATCCTAATCTTTTATTAAATGAACAGTTTTTGATCTTACTTCATAAAGATAAACTTCTGCTGCCTGAATAAGAAAAAATAACCCCAAACATTTTCTAGACTTAATATCTTTTCTATTCTTGGTCAAAAAATCGATTGCTAAATCTCAAAAATGTTCTTACAAACCAAAAAATGAGATTATATTTTTCATATAATGGCCGAAAACATCGTTTTCAATGTACCTTTTCTGCAGCACGGTACATATTATAATTGCGCTATCATGGATAAAATTTCGTGATCATGCAATTCTAAACAAAATTTAGCAATATCGAATCCAGCAATCTAAGACAAAATATAGAATCTAACAAAGTGAAAACAGAGTTGGTGTAGCGAAATTGTCTTTAGGCGATTAAATCGGCCACAAAACTTTTCCCAAAAAAGTGTACCGAAGAAATTTAAAAACGCTTTTGTTGAAAATAAATATTATCTATAAAAAACATTAAAGTTTAATCAATTACTATGAATAAACAATCGATTTTAGTAGTGATTAATACTACGTGTGTAGTTGCCATTAACGGAGACATAGTCGTAATGGTTTCTTAGTGAATCGATCTAAAATCTTTCATTGATTTTTTCAAATGCATTTTTTCAAAAATCTTCTTCAAAACGGCTTCGGGTATTGGTAATCCAAAGAAAAAGGATGAAAATATTATATATATTAAAAATAGGCAGACAATTTTTTGAAATTTTCCTACTGTTTAACGGGGTTACTATTTCGTTAGCGTGGGCGATTTTTGGTTAAAATGTTGAGCATTCTCAAGTTCAGAAAAAACTTAAGTTTTAATGTTGTTAAAGCATTTTCAGCAATTAAATAGTCACCGGGTAGTATTTCGAGTTTCAAAGGCCTAGAAATAGTGAAATTATCCATCTTTCTTTAATAAGAAAGACACGCAAGCTGAGCTCACGAAAATCCATGTCGGGGATTATAAAATTTTTATGTAAATACATTTATGTCACACCGAAATACTCTCACAGTATGCTTTCCAAAACTCGAGGTGCCATGTTTCGTTTTCTAACGTGACCCAACATTATAGATTTTGTATGATGCAGCTTAAAAATATCGAATATTTTTTATTATATCGAAATTTATCTTTTTTTACTTTCAGTACCAAGTATTTAAACCTTCAGTGAGATCAGCTAAATAAAAGAGATTTTGACTCTAGCCAGTAGAGAACAGGAATACAAGGAGGCAAGCCAGATCAGGTAAAACGATTCTTCAAGATTTATTCAAATTTGCCCAACCTTTATTTGTATCCCAACAATTAGGTAGGATTTTGACAATGACATTTCAAAATGCCTTATAACTCAAGAAAGTTACCAGCAATACAGTTGCGAATGTGACTATTTGAACAAAGTCACTAGTGATCTGTTTTTGCATTCTGTTTTATAAACGAACGTTGGGTTACGTAATTTAATCAAACAGCTATGTTTAAATCACATCGTGTTCAAATTCTACAACAGAAATTGAAATCGAAAAAGTACTGCAATATTGAGCACAGAGTAGAACGCTTTACCAAGACCCAGATAATAAAAAATGCATTAACTAAATATGTTACCTTTACTGGAAATTTGTACTTGTTCTTTAAATCATTGTCATATAACTTGCTGGCCTTAAATGTATTTTAAAAACGACTTTAAGAATAAAAATGTAAATGAAATTCAATAACATAGCCTGTTTTTACTATTAGCATTTTTGCGGTAATGATGCACTTACCCCATCATACAAATGACAGATTTTGTTAGTTTGTTAAATTATACTTGCGTAAACGGAAAAGTAAAAAATATATTTATTAATATTATGAGGAACCTTTGAAACGCATATGATGTCGTTCCGCTAATCATTAACCCTTTTAATGGAATTAAGTAATTTAATCTTTAAATTGCGTGAAAAAAAATGTTTGCTTGTTTGATAAAAATTGTAAAAAAAACTTGACCATTTTTACGAAAAAATGCCTGCTTACTTCAGGGTTTTTTTTATCACGAATGCTCTGGAAAATCTATTTCACTAATTTGCTACAACCTTAACTGGGTCTTGAGCTGCAGCAATGAATTGCTATTTTAGAAATATTTAGTCACAAAAAAATTAATCGTACTTTTCCTCAGCTGCATACATGAAGCTCTTTTTAGGTATCGTAAATACCATTGTGACTCAAATTTTGCACCACTTTCCAAAGTGGAAGAAAAAATATGACTATTTATATGGCTAACGCAAACTTTGTAAAATGTAGGAGAAAATAAAGCCTTATCTTATGGATCCAATTCAAAATCCAGTAGTATCTTCCGATTAAACGTTATTTAACATACCCTGTGACTGTATACCCTGTCGTATTATATATACGACAAAGGATACTTTAAATGTACATTTCTTGGTGGTCGATACATTATTAGGTTTGTAAACAAGAAAAAACATTTTTAAGGATGGATTTTTGCATTTTTTACGAAGGTAGTATTAAAACACCTCTTTAATATACTCTGAAAAATCAGTCGTAAATATTTAGCTCACTTTATTGTTATTATGTATTCATTATAAATAAGATAAATTAAGGACATTCCCTTTCTTCCTAATACCACTACCCAAAAAACGTTTAGAGGGTGTTCGTTCGAATAACCCTTTTGAAAAATAAACATAAGAAGTTTTTAGACCGATAATATATATATAAGAATATATATAAAGGATTTGTTCAAACTGGTTGACTGCAACTTAACAAGCGCGAAACAACACAGTTCCTAATTAATCAAGGTCCTAAGTTCATCTAAACAGGAATGAACATTGAATGCACAATTTGTAGATAAAAAGACCATAATGTGAATTTACAAAAAAATGACCAGCTAAAATGGATTGATGAATGGGCAACCTCGAGAGAAGTGAAAATTTCTACACAACTTACACCAAGGTAACTTCCTTGGCTGGCTTCCACTTTATGTTGGGCCGTTCTGAGCCCTTGCCAGGAATGATGTAGGTCCTGTATTGAGCACAAACTTAGCGTCTCCCATGATATTCTGGTGTCGAACAAAGGCATCCGCTGGCTCTTGGACAGTCGTGTCGTGATTCTTGTCCTAGAGAGCCATGAGTTGGGCTCGGACGGAAGATAACTCGAGACTTTGTAGGTTATGATATGAGAAACGGTTGAACTGGAACCCAGAGCAGAGTTTGTTGATTTTGGTCGTGTAGTCTCTAATATTTCCCCCAGACTCCATCACGACTTTGAAGCACTGGAAAATAAAATTAAAAAGAGACTTTTCGCGTGAATATAAGATACGTAGAACTGCAACAGTCTCATCGAATGATAGCTTTGCGGGTTTTATAGGAAGAATGTAATTTATAAAGACCTCGTATGCTCTGTTATGAAGACGCCGTAGGAGTAAACGATTCTTTGTCTATTCCGACATGTCCGAAGACATTAAGTCTATAGTATCTGAGAACCGCTGTATCCATATCTGGAAATTGTCCAGGGATGGATTAAAAATTGGAATCTGATCAACGATTTCATCTTTAGTTCTCGTCTGCTTATTTAAGGCGTTAGTAAGGGTCACGAGAAGCTCTTTAATTTTCTGTTTCGCCATAATGTGCTATGCTGATTAGTACGTGTTACGTTCGATAACGGGACGGGTAACAACTCCAAAGTTTATTCAACAAAGTGCAAGGCGTCAAACGACTTAAACAACTGTACATATCAAACAGAAAATAACAAAAGGTAAATAAATTATAGTTCAAAATAATCAGAAAATCAGTAATTTAATTTTCTGGAGACACAACACCCGGATTCCTTTTGACTTGCATTATTGGCAAATTTTTGCATTTAATACTCGGTAAGAAATATGACAGTGGCTTTTGGTTCCCTTATATAATATTAAAAAATCTCAAAATCGAAATTCCAAAAATACTTCCTGAAATGTTTTTTCACTATTTTTTAGTTTAAATTTAGGTAAATGAAAATTTATCTTAATAATAAAGTATTTAAATATGTTCTTTAATGCCTTTCAAAGACTTAATGGGTAAGACTTATACCACTTATAATATGTTCAATTAATTAGCCCGATTTATTATCAAATCAAAAATTATATGTTACAAATTTTTGGGGCATGAAAATTAAAATTGTCACTTTATTTCAAGTATATTAGATGGACGGAACTTAACATGTTATTCAGTACTTCGTTTTTTGATAAATTCTTATCGTGCTTTTGCATTAAAATTAATTTTCAAATAGGAAACAAGAAAATGACCAAACACAATATAATTTCACTTCAAACTCTTTTTTTCAAGTGAACGTTTTCAAAAGATGTGCCCTTTTTAAATCATACATCACCTATTGCATCTACATCATATGTCTGCAAAAATGCTTAAACACAACCAACATTTGTTGTCCATGATTGCCTTTTGCTTAAAAAAGCAACTGATACTGAGTGTTAACTAGTTGTTTTGTTTGCAATGGCTTGGATAGGCTTAACATTACCACTGACTTTCACTGTTATCGTTATGATCATCTACATAAAACTCGTGCAAGAAATCAGGTTTGAATAGGTGACTATGGAAGCCAGCTTTACAAGCTACTATCTATCCAAAAGAAAAAGTAGATGTTTATTTAGATTTCTCCAACAACTCACTCTTAAAATACACCGCATTATCATACCAACAGGTCACTGTAAGTCTGTTTTCAAGCTTTGTCAATTAACTTTTACTCCTGAGTAATGCTAACATCAGTAAATAGCACTACCCACCTGCTGTTTTTCAAAATGTTTGGTTTTAAGTAAAATGTTACAAAAAATTTCTGACAAAACAATCCCACGTAAGGTAGTGGAATCCCTGGCAGGGTTTTCCAGCGCATTTTGTTAATATCATACATTAATATTTATAAGAAAAAAAAATTATTAAAAAACCTTTGGTTAACGACGTAGATACATTATTTTGGCAAAAATCTTATTGCGGGTTTTATTCGCCAAAAGACAATTTCGCTACATCAACTTATTACTAGTTCGGGTGTGTTTTATTTAATAGGTGAACAATAAAAACAATGAGTGTTTTTTTCTGAATTATAGCCACTTAAAATGGCTTAAGAAAATCGACATTATATTATGAAAGTGGTTATCAAAATGTGCCCTATTAAAAATCAAATTGCTACAACCAAATCGTCAATATTAAAGATTCTTAAACTTAGAAAGTAGTGTAACTAAACAGAGACATTGCTAACATTCCAAAATAAAGCCTACGCCTGTCTGACACTTAAATTCACCATTTCTTTAAAGTTTGTTCCTCTCAAACTAAGTAATTGCATAATTTAATGTTTGTCATTGCAGGCTTCGATTGTGCTTTTAATAATATTATTTAACTCGGTGGACATTTGCCAACAAGTACGTGCTATCTAACATCGAGCAACGCTGATAAATGCCAATCAAAGTGCTTGTCACCCAGTTTCGAAACAAAGTTGATCGTCTTTTCAAACAAAGCTGTTCGATTTATGGATGCGATTTAATTCAGGTGGTTAGATGGTAGTTGACTAATTTCTCTACTCAGAGCTACTTTTAAATAGAGTGTCTTTTAGAATTCGAACAAAGTGGAAAAGAAATATACAAAGAAAATCATTGTTTTAGTTCATTTTGTTGATGTAGAGTTCGTGCAAAGGATTCGCCTATGAATTAAAAATGCTGCCTTTGGAACGGTAGGATCTACTGATTACGACCTGTGTTCTCCGAAAGTTGTGTCTACTGGCCTAGAAAACAACTCGCTCCTCATTTAACTAACATTTTTGAATTTCATTCAGGGGTAACTGAAGTGATTTGACAATTTCCTTGTTTGTTTTGTGACATTGCATATTATAGCCCTAGTGTCCACATGCTTTTGTCCATCGCGACTGTGGTCAGCATTCCACTCGTTAAAATATCCAATCCTTATGAAATTGACTTCCACAAACTAAATTTCTCCTTTGTTTTGTTGCAGAATATTAAATGGAGGATCACCATAAGCTAAAGACGAAATAATTCTAACACATCTCAGATTTTATCTCCAATTATCGTTGTGGGATCTCGAGCGTCACTTTATTGATAAACTAGTGGCATGAGGAAAATAAAGATCGATAGTTCGATAACTTAAAACCTTGGTAAATAAATCCGCTTTAATCTAAATAAATATGCAGTTCTTGAAATTTTTGTCTTTTATAGTAACATTTGGCATTATCCTGCTTTAGAAATAATTTAAATAGGTTATTATAAATTATTTCAAATTGCAAAATTAATTAGTTCCTTCTTTTTTCTTATTGTTTTTAAAGGCAAAACACTGATAATAAAATAATTATACAACTTACAAAGTAGGCACTCTCTATAATCTAGGCATGGCAAAATCGTTTTTCCATATCAACACTGGAATCAAGCACTAGACTACTATGTTAGTACGTCGGTAATTGCGAACGAGCTTATTCGTTGGGTCTATGTTTAGTAATACAGGCAATGGGATCAATAGTTCAGCCATCAATTACATAGAAAAAGAGGTTTTGTTGCCCCTTAAATAATGTAAGATTTGGCAGTCATGTTTAAAACAGCATCACTAAATGTTCCATTTCTCTACCAATACATCAAAAATATCATTGGTCTCATATCCGACACGGCCTTTCATTTACGTTGGAATTCCATCACACAATTCCGGTTCCATTAACGTAGTTATTTCCACTTACGTGTCACCATAGCCTTGCTTACAAAATTGCCTTTGTTTAAACTGAACGAAGTCAGCTAAAATTGGTTTCTTCGTATGCATGTATTTAATAATAAGAAAAATGAGAATACTTTTAGGTGACAGTACGAAAATGTTTTAATGACCCGGGGTTTGTATATAAATAAAATGACTGTAGCTTTTATATTGATTTAATTTAAATCTAATAAAATAATTAATTTCTAATGCATTTTTATACCAATTTATAAATATTATATATTTGTGGTTTTCGGCTCGAAGATTTTTATTTACTTTTTAATAGATCAGTCGGGATAAATAAATGCGTCTTGAATATACTGGGAATGATGATCGCCGATTTTGTCTAAACACGACCATTAAATGTTGTTTTCGAATCCATTTTTCGCATACAATTTTTCATTCGTCATTTTTTGTGCATATTTGTTGACATTATGGTAAACTGCAAATAAATTTCAAAATGAACGCTAAGACTTTTCGACAAAGTTAGGTGCTAGTACGATACGTTTGCAGTTCTTTTAAGATTGTAAATTATTTTCTGAGTATATAATGGAAAATTGTTTAATAAATCTGAAAAGTGATACGGATTTCGATAAAGAGATCTATAAAAACGGAGTGGGGAACCACATATCAAACTTTTAGATAGTTTAGTGTTAAAATTTCACTTTTGATCTTCATGACTGATGACCCTGGAATCTAAAATTGAAAAAGAAATTAAGAAGAGCTTTTGTATTAATACAGAAAAACCAGAATGGCCATTTGCATATGTTGAAATACCCAGAGTTTGTCTATATGATTAAAAAGTTCGTTTATATTAAAGTTATAATACCTTTGAAATGTTTTTTTGCAATTATATTCTTCTTGAAGTTCAAAAAACTACGGTGAAAATATGCGGAAATATTATCGCCGATTTTGTCTAAGCGCAATTATGGAATGTTACCTTACTCTATATATTTGTCACATTAGAAGACCATTTTAAATTTTGTTTTAAAAGGAAGTAGGTCATTTATTTTTAAAAATTTGCCTCAAATTAATAAGGTTAATAAGCGAGATGTTTGTTACGTCCTCATGATTATTGTTGCTATTAAAATAAGTTGCGCAATTTGCATTAGTATACTTATACTTAGTATACTACATACCAGAAATCATTTGTAGTCTAAGAATCGTGGAAATTTCAGCAGATTAGGTTCTTGGCAAGAATCTTAGTGGAATCAAAAAAAATAGTGTTGTTTAGAAAATGATGTGCAACTAGCACAAATCTGTCAAAAAAAATACAAACTTAAATTCCTACATGAATACAATGGGACGCCAATTGATGAGATCTCTACCAATAACTACAGTTGATCAATGCAAAACAAAAAGCATATTTTTAAAGTGTTTGGTTGAATGTTTTTGCAAGAATATTGTGCAAGTACGAGCAGCACCCATTCCTAACATGACAGTTTTCTTAACGCAGTTTTTCAATAGTCCTATCTGGTAATGGCGTAACGTAAATTAATAAAACCGAAATATTTTGATAATCATCAAAAAGATTTTGAGAAAAATGTAATGTAAGAAGCAACAATATGTCAAATAAACACAGTTAACAGTATGTCCTTTATAATCTGTTTCTTAATAAGCTATGGGCTGATAAAATTTGGAATGGATCCTTATTAGTATTCTTATAGTTAAAGTTGAAACATTGACAAAACTCAAATTTTAGCATTTTTCCTCAAGAATATGTGCAATAAGAACTGTTTTATCTTAACATATACAGTAATCTGTATATTGCGATACTTTCTCTCTGAATGATAGATGATTAAATTGATTAAATAGTGATAATTTACCTCAAAAAATAGACAGATGGCCTACTGTTGTTTAAAGAGTTGCTCGATCTTTCATTTCTTTTTAAAATTGTTGAAGCCCTTTACTATGAAAACATCAAATGTGTTTTCTCGAATACAGCTACATGATGTAAATTCGATGCACATATAGCCAAATAAGCTATTCAAAATATCTTTTTTGAATTTATTTTGGACACATTATAACAGTGAAATCAATCGTAAAGTTTGTTGTTATTGGTGTTTCCAATGAAAGACATTATTAATAAGGAAAGCTTATGCATTATTTTTTAATAAAGAACATTATTATTGGAAGTGATCATTTTTATGCTGAATGCGAAGAAAATGAAACTTACGTTACGCTAATAACATCTATTCCCTTTTGTCGATTTCGAAGGCTTTAATGTGCAATCCATCTTATCTCCCGCTTTTTATCCATTGTTTTAATGAAAATCACGTAATAGAATCTCTGATTCTTAAAGCAGTGAAACACTTTTTGTTTATTCATTAAATAAAAGAAGTAGCATCTATTATCCGATATGTGAAGGAATCGTCTTATCTTTCAAGATAACATCCATTTTCGGAGTGCTCGTAATTGTCTAGAACTGGAAAAGACCAGCAAAAAATGTTTCATATTAAATTGAAATTGTGGTAAGATGCAGTAAAGAGTATTCTTTTAAGCTTTTATGCTAAGATGGTTTTCCATTCAAAAGAGGCCTTATTTCCTGGTTTTGAACAAACCAGAGGTTAACATTAGAAAAAAAACAACAGTGTATAATAGATATGATTTAAAAATTATGATTTGCACTGTCCAATTTGTGAAATTTACATGAATTTTATCATCAATAGTCAGAAACTGCAAATCCTATATATCATATCAAAAGGAAAGAATTGTTTCCGTGTGACTTAACTATGAGCAAAAAGCATTCGTCTTGGTTTTTATCCCGGTTCAATTGGTCTTTCAATTCGTTAAGACGCTCAAAATATGGCCGCTGGCCAGGGTGTCAAATAAATTATTCTGGATTAGATATTGTTATTCCAATGATAGTATTCAATTAAAATTTAACATTTAGCGCTTAAACTAACCGTTTGTTTGTTTATTTGTTTTTTTTAAGATGCAACATTTAGATATTTAAGCCTTTTTCTCACTACAAAATGTGAGGAGCTCATTAGTTTTGGATTAGGCTTAAAATCCAAAATCAAAAGCTTCTCCATACTGCACCATCTCTTGTATAACACGAAAGCACTCATTTTGCATTGTACATGTTGCCCATGGGCCTGAAACAATCTCCAGAAAGTCTTTTTTGTACTGCAGACTCAATTTTTAGTTCGAATTCTTCGTTTTTATTAGGGAATTTTACCAAGCTATCGCGCAATCAAAGAAGCTGTGAGAAGTTTTGTGCTTCAGTAATCTCATCCGTGAAAAAAAAAATAATTTTACACATGAAGTATCATTTTTCAGCTTATCCTCAAATTTATGTATTTGATTCTTGGCTTAGACTATTTCTCTTTTCAAAATGTCCTGGCTTCACATATTTATTCCTTTCTTGTGATTTGTATACGAGGCATAGCATGAGAGGTTTTAAATGATTATAATTTTGTAGTAATAATTTTATTTTTGGTTCTGAAGCATAAAATAGTCACTATCACAGCAGCACAAAATGACCTTTTTGGTCTAATACAATGAAGAACGATGTATCATACTAAATTACCCAACCGTTTAACATAAAATGTATTATGAGCATCGAAACAATAACACATTGGAAGTACCTGAGGCTTGATAATAAATTGAATTCCCTATTGTATCCATATTTCAAAGAAGTGAACTTTTTCTTAATTGTTTGTGACCTATTCAGCATCATTAATCCTCTAAAGTAACAACAACTTCACTAACATGTGTTGTCCATGGATACCAATTGTTTAAAAAGGCAACTGATTTTGACTTTCTTGAAAGCAGTCACTTCAAAGCAACTAGATGCCTAAAATGCTTTCCTTGTTTTTCGTTGGAATAATTCTCCTGAAAGTTGGGCAAGAAATTGGTGCCCAAAGTGGAGAACCAGAAAAGTGGTTCCGGTTTGAGGAAGTTAGTATGGAAGGCAATTTCACACGACCCGATCTATTCAGTGCATCGAATGCAGATGCATGTCTTGAATTGTGCAACCGCTCCACAGCTGACTACAACGCCATATCATACCGAAGTCAAAAAGTACGTTAATTATGCTTAATTTTTTACATTATTATTAAAATATAACGACATTTTCCACAACAAGGACCAATTTCCAAGAAAGTAGCAAGTTAAACGTTTACAGCTTTGTCATCCATGGTAGCAAATTTCTGGGAATTATTTCCTTAATTAATTATGTTTAAAGTCGCACTTCGGACAATTTTGTTGCATCCCAGTTTTGTTAAACATCAAATTTAAGCTTTTATTCAACATTTAAAATCCAATTTTAGCGTTACTGTTATTGTGGAATTTATTCGGGAAAGGACAATTTCGCCACACCTGTATTTAACAGATTTGGAACTGTATTTCTCAAATCGCCAGGTTGGTTTGTCATTTGTATTGCACTTTAAAATAATGACAAGTCCCATTTACGTCTGTTCATTTAAACAAAACCGAAAAATAGCATTTTTCAAAGGTACACTTTAAAAATTCTAGAAACATTATTCAAATTCGCTGGCAATATGCAGGTGACTGCAGAGTACTTTTGCAAGTCACTTTGCCTTTCACGGTCACTACTGGCCTATTGGTTGATGCTACACCTGAAAAAACTTCCGATTTGATAAATAACGGCATAATACCAAATGAATATTCCCAGCGTTTGCTAATGTTGATGATTTTTTAGGAGGCTTTGACTGTACGTGTAATAATAATCTCCTCGGGAACTCCACAAAGAATACGTGTGATTTTGTGACAAGTAATATAGAAAAATGCGAATCGGAATGTCTGTCATCCAGACCCGAAACAAAATTGGTCACCTTCACAGAAAAAAATGTATGATCAACGAATATCTACTAATCTTTGTGAAAGTAGTGAATTTTAAAATCTCACTCTATTCAAAACTAACACAGTGGTGCTTTTATCTTTGAAATTAAAGCTAGGTTGAATGAAAGATGCTAAAGAAGATACTGTTCTGATTCCATTGTGTTACTGTAGGGCTCGTGCAAAGGATTTACTTTTGATCTAATCATGCGATCGTTGGAGCCGTCAGAAGAGCCTAACCCTGACTTGTTGGCAAGGACTTTCTGTATTTTTCGTAGGTAGTCTCCTCATTCGATAAGGAATAAACCCAGGTGCAATTACCCAACATCTTTAAAATTTTAGTCAAGAGCGATTGCAGTAAGTTTTTGGATTATTTATTTATTTTCTTTCTTTGCTTAATATTTTTACCTTAGTGTCCACGTGCGGTTATCTATTTCCACTAAAAATTTATTTTCCCTCACTTTCTACCCCTCTTCCTTATGAAATGAGCCTCCAAAAACGAAATCCACTTTTCTTTCAAAAACTCATAAACTGTCAAATTAATAACCTTTGCAACATTTTGCCTGTACATTTTACCTGTTTTGAAATTGGGAAAAAGTGCAAATACTTAAAAAAGCACTTTTTAACGCAATGAAGTTTTACTTATTATTATAAAAACAAGGAATTGTATAAATATATTTGTTTATCAAATATCATCATTCTCTTGTTTAATTTACACAAAAAATCAAAAAATGTAAGAAACGAATATGCATTAACAATTCAAAACAAAGCTTGATAATATGCCATTATCTTGATGTTTCACAAAATGGAAAACTCTAATTGAAATGGGAATATCAGAGTACACATACAAGGGCCAGTATAACCTTCGAAGGGCATGTTCAGAAACATGTTGGTTGTTCCATGAGAGAAATAATGCTGAGTGTTTCTGCTTGTTTCATTTAACGATCAGCTTATTCAAACTGCATTCTGCTACTTCATTGTTACTCAGATGTACCTCCTAGTCTTGAAATAAACTAGGCATGGTTGGTTAGTTAAGGAGCTATTCTGACATTTGCCATTAGTTAATATTTTTTAATGAAAACGTGTTTATCTAGAATTCAACAAACCAAGATTCTGGCTAATAAATTAACATAATTAAGGGTGAATAAATATCCTGGAACTCCAGATAATAATTGATTTTTCTGGTTGGGAAATATGACCAACGAACATTCCTGATATGGACGAAGTCATTGGTACCTTTCCGATAAGGCAGTGAGCACTTAGATAAGCCTCCTTTGAGTTAAAATGGCGTTTTGTTGCCTTGCTTGAAAAACCGCATTTAAACTGCGCCAAAATAATAATTTCTTCACACGGAGAAAAGGGTGACTCCTAATTCTTGAAAGTGGATCTCTAACCAATAATCAAAATTTAAATTATATTCTGGGACTCTAGGGAGTTTAATCTGAAATAAAGATAATTGGCCTACAAGGTATTAAGCTCTTTTTTAAATTTTAAAAAATAGAAACTATTTGTTCATCTTTAGCCTAATGGCACTAAGCAGTTGAACCTTGCCGTAAAAGCAGTCAATTTTTTCACGTGGCTGCATCTCAAGTTTGCTAGGACCCTCCTGCTTATAGTATAATAAAAATAAACTTATTAACAAAAATAATTGACTATCAAAATCTCCATCAACTTGTCATTCTACAATGCTCTAGCTTAATGCGATCGAGGGTTGATTTGTTTTACACAACTAACACCAAGCTGATTACCTAGCCTATCACTGTGCTACTGAGGCAGATGTGACAATTATTTGTTCTTGATTCCTCTACTGTCTAAACAGACAACGTTCGGGGGTTTCGGTGATCTAGCTTGGCAAATACTAGAATGCTCCTATAAGGACACGCTATTTTTAAATCATTTTTACCTCATAGATCTTAATCCATATGATGGTAAGCACAAAAATTACATATGTGCAATTTTAAATTTAAATATATTGTATTTCATACAATATTACAAATTAAAAGAAAAAGCCTTACAATGAAATAGGTAATAGATATAAAGGGCAAATGCGTGTGCGCTGCTCGCTTGTCAGAAATTATCGAAAATTTCACTTGAGCAGGAATTCAGTTGATTGTGCTAAACAATACAAAAATGCTCTTAGAATATTCTTCTCTAGTTCATCTTAGTAAATACAATTTTAAGATTGTTAGAAAATGCAATTATACTGAGAGTGATATTGCACATAAAGTAACATCGTGGGTACCACACGGTTAGCCTTTGAAAGCACGATTTATTTGACTTATTAAAATATATATTCAGAATTGCCCATTTGGAGGTATAATGACAACAATTTAGGTGAAACAATGTACACGCCGCTACTCTATCAGTAAACTATTGACGTTGGGAAACCTAGATCCACAGAAACATTTAAGGTAAACTTTTTTCCACTTGAGCCCTGAATGTTTATTTAAGCCAATGAGAAAAAAAAACAACTTGGCTTTTGGCCAAGAAATGCTGCAATGTGGAATGGGCTTTTCAAACGCATATTCTTCATTAACTGTGCTTGACCTGAACCTACAAAGAGGCGATTCAAATGTCAGCAGTCTGTTTTGTTTCATTGTCATTCGTCTTCAGGGCGAACTCACCAGCTAGTTTATGACGGCAAAGGTTATTGGAGCAACTATCTCTACAGCATCAATTTTAGAAGTATGCAGAGATGACTAGACGGGATAAAGCGAATTTGCATTAACGGCAACACCTCCGACAAAAGCGACTTCAAATGTCACTTCTGCTGTGGCATGTGATGTCAAATACCTATGACGAAACGAAGCCAGGTGCAGAGTAGCTGCCACTTATTTATGAAAAACACATTCATTCATTTTCATTGTGTCTGAAAGACGACTCGGCATCATTGCAGGAGTTCTATGCCCTTCTCTAGGTAATGAGACCTCACAAAGTAATAGTGGAAATTAACCCAGCATCCAGTGCTGTTAAAACAAAACCGTTGGGCCGTCAATGGCCTAAAATGTCCGCAAGCTTGATTCCTCTTATTCTTTTAAATCTAATGTTGTTCCTTGAATTCACACAGTTAAAAACGTGGAAAATCCCATGATCCATTTCGATTCGAGGCTCTTCCATCGGGATTCCGCAACGCTTTAAGTCCAATTTAACTATAACGCTGTGTAAATGTAAAAGCAATATTCAGTGTGTCGCTCATTTTGAGCGTAAAATTAAAACGGCATTTACCATTTAAATATGAAAATATCTTACGCCTCTCCATTTTCGTTAAAAAAGAATATTTGTATGACTCAAAACGAATTAGTGGTACTTACTAAGTACATTTTAAAAAATTAGTAGTTAAATTATTCCTTTTTGTGTGTATAGGCTAGGTTTAGGAATGGTCCAACATTGCATTATTAATGCAAATCCACAAGACCATTTAGACCATTTCTTCTTCATTTTACATGAATATTCCAACTAACTAAATAAGATTTACCCTTCTATTAAAATGTGCCGACTTCATTTCAATTGAGTTTTAACGAATTAAAGAGAATTGTTAGAAACCAAACCAGGAAAATTGCTTTGAAAATAAATACCGTATTCCAGAAAAACTTAGTCTGGGTCACCTTCGATATGCGGTGCTGCTGAAGTGCCAAATTTGCGACTTTTCGATGCTTACAAACGATGAAAGCTAGTGTTGTTTGGTTTAAGAAATTTGACTTAGCTGAATAGTTATGTATATATATACCATTCATATATATATATATATAGTCGCGATTTCATTCATTTTTACTTATCTAGATGGAACGAAACGAGATTGGAGATTCATTGAGCAAAATTACTCCTCAAAAACACGGCACCTGTTAGATATTTTATTGAATAATCAACCAACAACCTGTTGTTAATCAAGTCTTTAAACATATCGTTAATTATCACACCTCAAAGGAGTTCGTAGCCATAAAAATATAACAAATATTCGTATTTTGGCATATGTTTCATCATTCCGATCTTATTTTGAGCATGCTCGTTTTCACTTGGCAAGCGCATTTATATTACATGATTAAGTGTTTATTTGCTATTGATTAATAGGCAAATTACTAAGCACCTATTACACATACTTCCTAGTTATTGTTCTCGTGGCCAATATTGAGGACACCTAGCTGTATTTCCTACTCATCTTTCGATTCATAATGTTACTATACCTCTGAAGAGCACAATCTCATTGGGTAGCCAATTTCTTAGGCGCCAAGACTCGTCATTAACTCATAGCCACTGGCTAGTTCCTCAGTAGCCAGGCAATTTTGGTATTCTCAGGTGACTTTCTCGCGGTCGTGACTCAACACTTTAACCAAGATTCCTATCCTCTGCACCCCGTATATTAAAATCTTTATTGATCACTAGTGACATCAATTCCATATGAAGTTTCAAACCTAAACATTGTTTTAATAAGTCGCTCATTATCTGGTATGTTTGCTAAGAGTTCCAGTGGACTCTAATTGAATTAGTTGACAATATCTATGGCAAACTAGAGTAACGTAATGAAAAGGTCATTATTACAACAATGTTGAAGGTAAAACGGGTGTTAATAATATGCAGAGTTTCGAAGAAAGTCAATCACTTCCTATGGATTGTGTTTGTGTGGTATAAATGCCAAATTTTGCTTCAAAAACAACGAAGTTAATTAGGTGCATATAAAGCTTTGCAAAATTGCAATTAAATGTTCGAGTTGTGCTCCGTAACGATCATAAACATGGCGAATGGAATGCATAAAATTAAGGTAAAATATCAGATGGTAATTTGGTACTATCTCGCCTAACTTGCGGTATATAATGCATTTATTAGATATCCTGCAAGGAAACAAGCAAACGGCATGTATACATGAATGTTGCCCACATAAATAACATTATATTCCTAAGTGAGATTCTGTGCTACTAAAAATATTCATGCCGTTTCTTATGTAGCAGCGAGACTCGAGTGACTGAATGTAAAGATTTATTTATTATTATTAATTTGTTGGCTAAAGGCATTTGTTGAAATGAGCATTTGCCAGTACATTCAAAACAATGGGCGAATCTTGAGCATGACCGTTTTTGACTGTGTTTCCTTCTCCACAAAAACTGATGCATTTCCAAGAGCTTGAATGCTTTGTCTAATCTGACACGGAGCACTTGAAAAGTTGAAGGATTTCTGAAAAACACTGGCAGGTCAAAATTCAACATTGTTGTTTCTATCAGCTTTCCGCGTTACTTTTTTTAAATGAGGCTTGTTTACTAACGATCTATGAACATGGGTTAAAAATATCACCTGATTTTCGGGGATGACAATTTTCTTCAGTTGTGATTTTGCTGAAAAGTATCAATTATCAGCAAATGATCATAAATTTTTTACAATTAGACATAAGACGCTTTGGTACTGAAATGTCATTTTGGACACTGGGTTTCGAATCCTCCCTCAGAAAACGAATACCTAATGGTTACTAGAGCAGTATAGTAGAATGTTCGTCTTCGCTGTAGATTCTGCCACGATTGTGAAGCATGACCGCGAAACACGATAGTTTATGGAGAAACAGTTGTATTCTTTATCAATATAGAGATATTTATCTGCATCTGAGAGTTAATCTCGGTCAAAATGGTATATTTGATGTGGCTTAACAACACCACTGCTATCCCTTAAGGTGGGACAAAGCACGTCTTATTAGACTGCAAATATTTGATCCAACCAAGGCAGAAATGGCAAAACTTAACCATAATTTCTCAGGACACCGTCGGTTTTACATTTTGTCGATCGATGTGACAGGGGAATTGTGTAGTAAAAAGAAGTATATAAACGTTATTTTGAAAAGAATAGTTGATTTTTTTAAATTATGGGAGCCTAGATTGTCTACAAAAAAGGGTCTGCAGAGCCTAGAATTCAAAAATATTTAAATCACCGAAATAAAATGTCTAGATCTTCGCAAGACGCGAAATGGCAAATAGCATGTAATTCGGTCATTTTGTTTCCAAAAGGCAGTTAATTTGGTGACAAAAGATTTCGTGACATACAATAATATGCTTTTTTTCAAACATTCAATTTTTTTCAGCTGATAGGGTTCAGAACTATTGTAGATGAAAAGGTTTCTTACTACCAGAGGTGGAATCACAGTGTCTACACGACGATTCTATTTGCATGGAGAGCATACAAGAGACCTGTTTGATGTTACAAAAATGGACTTGACTCACACTTCGGTTAACGATCCGGTTGGATCCGGGGATCCTGTGAATCGGTGCTGACAGGCTTTGTGTGAGCGTTGGAGGCTGACAAGGCATGGCTGACGCTACTGAAAAGATCACGTGATTCTCAGCCGATGATGGGCATTAAGGGCTTTGATAGATTTTAATTTATTTTTATGGATTTCAATGCGAAACAAGGACTTATTTCTCGTTATACTAAAAGGCACTTAACCACAGTTTAGTTTCAAAAGGAGAGTCAACCCTCTCTCTCTCTCTTTGAATATTTCTTGGCTAACAATCAGCTGGTGATAACGTTGGCAGTAGCCATTAGTTGAATGCAGATTACAGCTGTTTAAACAACCTAAACGTCTGTCTTCGACAAATGTTTAATTTTCAAGAAAAGCAAACAAAATGTATAGATGAAAAACTGTTCATACCAATTATTTTAGTATCCGAGAATTATATTTAAATTTGTGACATATTTTGCGGTAGAATTTAATAAGCCGATGGAAACACCCAAGCCTGGTTTACCACTAATAGATTGGTAAATTAACTGAGTTTCTAGAGCAGGGAATTAAGATATTTCCCAATATTTCATTTGATCTTGATATTTACAAAACGAAAAATGTCTATCGACTATAAGATGACAGCCAAACATTAGTTGAGGTAACGATTAATATCAGCACATGGGGCCAAATCGCTTCTCAACACCACTGCGGAGTATATGAAAGCTTATTGAAGAGTAGTGAAGTGAAACATGAAAAACTGCAGTCGCTACTTATGCAAAAGTCATGATTTCTTCCTCGATTTTATTCTTTCTGTTAAATTCCTTTGTACTACTTCGAAAATGGCTTGGAATGGCTTTTGTGAATCCCTACCTTCATCGCCTTCTTCCATCCCAAAGTGATCCAAATCAGCAATAATATTAGTGAATATTCAATATATCTTTGATCTGGGTTTCGCAGTTCTCATTCTAAAACGAATTCGAATTCGGAGAAGCAAACTGGGAATGTTATTAATCACCAAAACGAGATTTGGGTTAAGTTGGAAGTTCAAGGACCTGGGATAAATATTGCCCACGTTTACAACTAGGTTTTTAAAAAAAGCAACTAACATTGATGACAGCAATTTTTGATAAATTGACGGTTTCAATCAGGCCCATGACTAGTGGATTGGTCCGAACTTAAAGCCTCGCTAAACAAACGTTCCACCGGTTTGATTCATGATTTCTCCCTTTTGCCTTATAATAAGCATTTCATTTACTCATGTAACACGTAAAACGTTTAAATCACGACTGTGCTCGATTGCTGAATTTTGATCTCAGAAGTTCTGGCGCAAGTTTGTAATGAGCTTAATTAAATGAAATTTCTAAATGGTTTTAAGGTGTTAAGGAGTTAAATTTATAAAGACCTAATGATTTTTTTGTTAAGTTTCCACAATATAATGTATCTATTTTAGTTCCACGTGTTATGTAAACACATTGAGAGAATCATTTTATGGAATGCATTTCTTGGTCGACTCTGAGAATAGGACTTCCTAATTGGCTCACAATCGAAGATTTGTAGTTTCTTTTACATCTTAGATGGAGGCGATGAGATATCCCTTTAAAGGCCGTCAATGCCTCACAGCATTCTGCATTCCACTTTTAAAAACCTCTACCTCTACCCAAAGCGTATTTTTTACAACCGGATCTAGACTAATATTGGGTATCATTCAAACGAACAGATACATCTTTGGTTAAAAACCAAGGGTTTATCGTGTCTTAAAATATTCGAGATGAATAGAGGGACTTTTTGTGTTGAGTGACGAGACACCATTAACATTAAACCTGTTTTAATGTCATCTTACGTCGTGAAATCAAACTATGTTTAAGCTCAAATTGAAAACGGTTATCGAAATAGTATGAACGCGCTTTTGAAATAAAGTGCATCAATTTTCAGTCCTACTCAGTTTTGTTGACTTAAAGGCATCTCTGACAAATACTTAATCATAGTTAACACATTTTCAAGCTGAAATATTTTTTTTCGTTTTGACGCTTTGCTCAAATTTATTCTAGCGGAGCTACTGAAGATGGAATGTAAAAGGCAAAACAGGAAATAGAAAACCAACTGGCATTTGGTAATAGATCTTGAGCGAAAAGTCAGGCATTTCAGAAGGCAATTTGCAGGTCATTTTCTTATTTTCATTGAATCAATAAGGTCAACTTATTTAAGAAATATCATACCATTCAAATAAGTTGTTCTTTTTATCACGTGTGTATTAAAAATCGTTAAGGCATACACAAAACTAAAATTATTTGCGTACTAAAATGCACACGACAATATAGAATATCTCAACAGCTTTTGAAATTAAGTTGCTGTGATATCTGCGAAATTTATCACATATTTTTGCAACGCCCTAACGATTCAATTTTCGAAAAATATCAGAATAAGGTTACCCTGAATTCAACTAATAAAACCAGGTGAAACCCTACTCCTTAGAGGTAATTTTGTCATTGAGATAGGAATACTATAATTAATCCCATAAATCACTATAATAGTTTTCTCTTCCTTGAACTCTGAGAAATAATTGCACATATTTTTTGCACTCATTTCTCTGTTATTTTTTACGAACCCTATTTCTAAGATTGTAAGAATGGAAAAATTATGACTGACGGTAATTGTTAAACTCCTTTTGGTGACAAATTGACCTGCATTGGCATTTCCGTGAAACAGAAGCAGTTATCATGTACACCCTCAACGCCCAATGACTGGATTTTCTATCAAATAGACCAAAACGATGCCACACCCCGCGGACTTTCAAAGAAGCAATGACAGGTGGAATGTATTTCGGGCCAATGAGTGGTTCCCATTATGGAAACGGAAATGGAATTAATGACTATCTACGAACGTTTTTATGAATTTGAGCATCAAAGCAAGCCACTACAATCCCAGGAGCATGTTTGATCCTTCAATGAGATTCAAGTGAGAAGTTGATTTTTAACGTCATCATCGTATCCTAAAAGAAACTTGGGGCGACTTGGCTGAAGTATAAGCTAACAGTCCTTTGGAAACTATTTCAATTGTGCATGAAGTAATACATCAGAGAACTGAGCATCACATTAAAATGTACTTATTTGATTTTTTAATAAGTTTTTTTTCAAAATATGTAGTCCCACATCTATAAGGCATCATAACCATTAAAGCTGATTCACGGTTCATCACCAATATTGAAAATAATTCGTTCTTAGACTTAAAACCACCTCATTGATTGAATTTTTCGAAGACCACCGTTATGAAGGGGTTTCCTAGGGTTTTGAAGCTTTAGAATGAGAAAAAACTAGGTAAGTAGAACCAAATACATATTAAATTTCCAAATAAGCACAAGATCTGTCACACTAAAAGATTTCATGACCGTTATACGAAACATTTATGGAAAAGAGGTGCAACAGGTAAATCAAAGAAATGCAGGAATTGACTTCGCAAATGAGCTATGAGGATACGCTTTCCAAAATCTACACCGATTTTACACTATATTATCCGCGAGCTTGACCTTATGCCTGGATGTTGGTTACTGTCCACCGAAATCGTATCATTCTTGCTCCATTGTACTTTAAACCGTTTCGCGCTAGTACTAATGAAAAAATTTCCCAGAAGCTATAACCAAAGTCAAGTGCTGTTTAATCTCCAAACTTGAACTTGGAAGTTTTTATCAAAATGTCTCAACTCACTAAACTTCGGTCTTTATCATTATTTCTAACCAAATTATCTAGTACTTGATTCCTTTCTCCCAAATTCTCGCTTAAAACGTTTAAGCGCCAATGTGAATTCTTCACATCAAATCACTTTGATGAATTATTCCAAAGTTTTATTTAAAGGAAATTGAAAATGTGCATGTTTGTTTCAGTTATACTGGTCAATACAAATTCCATACGATAGATGAAACTATGAAAGGTGATGATGCGCCCTCACTCACCACAGTAAGCACAGTCACTTTATTGAGTTGCATTTTGCCAATTTTTAGAAGCACCCTAGCCATGTCTACTAGTCATCTATTCTGGTGAAATGTGCTTCTATAAGCTGACTTAAATACCAATAACAAAAAACGCATTACTTCTTTCTATATTAATTGGCTGAATTGCTTGAAGTTCACTTGACCCTCAAATCTTGACTAAATTCGAAAGGGATAGAACTCCATTTTACACATCAGCGTATAACTAGTTGGTGTTTTGGAAGATGTTACAAGCATCACAGGGTGTAAAGGTAACAGCCCAGTGGACAATGAATACTTAGGTGATGTACGTGAATGTACCTCATTTAAATGAAATAATAAATGAAACTTCTGACGGATTTAACTCAATAGGAGGCCCTTTATGTTTCCCATAGATTTTGCATAATCTATAGCATAACATGCTTGCCTTTTGTGAAAAAGTAAGTAAACCTTTATTTTTGTATTTTTTGCCTCTGAAAATACATTACATGACAACCCGAGAGGTTTTCAATCACTTTTCCGAATTGGTTATCGCCCTCGTGGGCTACTTCATCACGTATCCAGGAAGGTCAGCAGTTTTGCGAATTTATCTTCTAAATGTTCACCTCATTCGAAACATACATAGCGACACCTTAAGTTGTTAGAATTGAATTTCGAAGCGGCAAAATAAATTCAACATTTCGACTTTGAAGGCTCTGAATTTAAAGTCACTGATTGAAGTTTTCTTAGCAATCTTTAAAGCAATAACGGTAATTTCGACGCCTTTCACTCTCGTTAATTAGGTCTGAGTGCTTCAGTGGTTCAGGCGCGTTTTGCGCAACAGAGAATCGCATTGCCTTTACGATTGAATTAAGCTCTTCTCGAGAATTGTGGTGGCGACACCGCGAGACAAATATTTTGCAAGTTTGCCTGAAATGACTATGTTGCGAAATCAGTCTTTGACGCCAAACATCAAAGCGTCTTTCAAGTCTTACATCTGTAATTTATCAAGAAAAACAAAGATTTCAATACAAGTGAAGAGGAATGGCTTATTTTATAAAAGAAATGCCCGTTTGCGATTCAGGTAATGTTCTTGAAGACAATGCATTGTCATGGTACCTATGACAGCCTAATCTGTGAAATCACACTGTCACAAACTGTCACTTTTGTTTCATGAAAGTCGGTTTCTGAAGGCATTTTAGGTCCAGTTTCCTATTAAACGGAACTTTGATTCCGTTGCATCCACTAAGAGCTCGATTAAAAGATCCTTGCAAGAACTGTGTTGGCTCTGGTTAACGAAGACTATTTTTACCCATTCAGAAAGGCAGTCTAACAAAAATGCATTCTCCAAGTTGTTCTAATGCTAACTCATGCTCCTACTGACTAATTGCATTTCAGATATTTCTCAAATAATACAATGCATTCTTCGAAGAGTGTGCATGCTCGTTATATCTTCTGCCCAATGGCTAACTTTCTGATTATGAATATAACTTGCTTTATTTGGTTATTCCCAAAAATTAAATTCTAACTGCATGAAGGATCGCTTTGTATCTACTGCCTTAGATCTCACTGCTTGTTGCCACAATCTCCAGTCAAAAGCCTTCGAGGGTGTCACAAATGTCCTTGACTGTCGATTTCGCCACGGCGAGGCGCTTGATTCAGTTAATATATGTATATATATAGTGTGAGAGGCATGAGCGGTTTCAGTTTTTGACAGTGCGATGGACTGACCAGCAGAGGCGTAGGAGGACTGCACCTGAATTTCTACCTACTCTAAGCCACTGTTGCCGCACTATCCAATCGCACAGAGCTGAGAACCACAGGGAACTACATTGTCCTTGATGGAGAAGTAGGTGTTTCAATTACGTAGGAAATATTTCCTAGATTTTTGCGATGCAATGGCGAAATAATCTAGGAATACCCTCATAATGATGAGGACTGAATTTCAGGTAATTACTCAACTAGTAAGTTTCTAATAGTATCAGCATATTTCTGCATATGGCTCTTTTTATCATTTAGTTTTCTTGCAGGACACTTGAATTTTGTAATATTTACTTTTTACTCTAGAAACTCGAATCCGCACCAAGGCCAATGCATTTCCCTGTTTTTCTCAGTTATTCGTGGTTGGACAATGTGGCATCAGCGGCAGTAGGGACGGTGGAAATCTCCGATGTAGCCACTCTGCAAAGCTTTTTGGTCGATCTATTAACAAATGAGATTTTAATTTTGTGGTAATAATGGCATATGTTATTTTGAGTCCTCATTTTGCATGTCATACACTCGTATAAATGTAAGTATAAACGCTCCCTGAGTTTACGAGCGTTTTCCCCTTGTCATAAGAAAATTCATGCCAAAACGAGGAAATGGCTCTATATGCTTGGTTTATAGATAAAGGTTAACTGAAGATTTTTGTCGAAAAGCATTAATATTTTGCTTCAGTGGCATTTTTACAATCTAGGTCTTATTAATCCAATTTTCTATCGAAAATGATTGATAATGAAATTTTATCCGCTGGGAAGTTTTGAGCACTACCTGTTTCACTTTGATTTATTTAAAATTTTGTTAAGATGTTCAATGATGTTAATTTCACAATTTCTGTTCTAACTGCTGTGAAATATTCGTAATAATGCTGCATTTTGGCTCAATGCTATTTTACCTTACTTTACATTTAAAAATATCAGAAAATAACTGCTCAGTTTATCAAAATTAGAATTCAACCAAACTTTTAGATAGAAAGGCAGAAAGAAATTAGTGCCTCTAATCTAAATGAGGTGAATTTCAGATAAATAATGAAACATGAGGAGGTCTCCACGATCAATAACTCCAAGTACATCGACTAGAAATTGAGCACTACCAGTTAAGAAAGGATATCATTAAGGTCTTTCATTATGGTGAAGATGATATGGCAGAAGCTCACCAAGGGAACCTGGCTGCATAACAAAATAAGTTGAAATGGAACTGGTCATTTACTATTTAACTGTCCTCCATGTGGCAGGAATTTCAGGAAAGTTAATCATACACTGTTGCACAGAGCAGAAAAAGGAGCATTTCTATTGACGATCCTAAGATACGGACTCCACTGAGTTCCATCTTCGTAGACCATCCTCGTCCCCGAATATGCAAACTTGATTTCTGAGAAAAATGATTTAATTTCATTGATACAGGATAAATTAAAGGCGTAATGCACGATTTTTTCCAAATGAGTTTGGTGTTGGGAAATTCTCGAAGTTGTCTATCATGAATCAAGCAACATTTCCACTGATCAATAGCGTAGGATTCTTCGGAATTAACTTAGGAATTACAATTTTGTCACCGCATTTGGCATCTGGAATGTAATTCCAATTATCCACGCAGGCAGTTAAGACAAATACATTTTCATTATTTAATATCTCATCTTCACTATTAGCTATTTCATTTGATCCTGTTTCATTGCAGCTATAAACTCCTAAAACACTCTCCTAGGTCTCTTCGGTAACTTTTTTGTTTGGGATTCCTAAAAATGCCGTTTTAGCGCAGAGTGACAGCTTAAAAGCTTAAGATCATGTACCACCTAATCGAGAGGACTTACGAAAAGTGTTCTTAACATTGCTTTCGGCAGCCTTTAGCCTGTGACCAAATTCGGTTCTCTCCCTAAGCGTATTAAATATAAGATTCTCTCTAAGATTTATCGTCTATTCAGGCAGGACAACCTTAAAATTCTCAAACTTGGGAGAAGAGTAAGAGGACTCGCAAACGCGTTTGTTGAAATGATGTGAATGGAGATAATGTACGCACGCTGGTTAAGCTGGAGGCGACCTGGTTTATAGCTAAATCATCAGCCATAGCCCTGGTTCATGGGGTACACCCGTTAGACGCAGAGATTACTTCCTGCTATGGGTGCAATGGTATTGCTAGGTCACCAAACGCCTATCTTTAGCAGTTAGAAGCAATTTTATATAGCGACTTGAAATCAAAAGGACAAATATGGGATATTTTAACGACTTCAGCAAACCCCAACCGTGGTATCGAAGAGAGGAATTTCATAGAGGAATTCATAGGGCTTGCCAAGAGTCATTGTTCTAGTTGACAACACACGCAAAGGAATTGTTTACACTGAATCGATTTGCGTAATGACTTGGCAAGAGCTCCTGCAGTCAGAATTGACATGCGCCTCCCAAGTCGTGATCTAAAACACCGCCACATCCAGATCTACTCTCTTCTGACACAGAGTTAGGGTTTAACTGAATTTGATTGGATAAATTTGCTGGATCCATGTAAAACGGTAAGTCTTTTTGATCAACACACTCGAACGAAGATTGACATCGGGATCTAAGAGAAATGAAGTGTTTCTGGAAAATGCTATCATCCAATTTTGGATTTTAGTGACAACAAACGACCTTGAAATATTTTGTTGACTAACTATCATTTCGTTGAGGTCAACTCTGATTATACCAATTTATCTTATAAATTAGCAGAAACTCTGGATAAACTGTTGACCTACTCAATTGGGCTAGTGGTCATCTGATAATTGATAGTTTGAAAATCGGTCGATTTCTCGGAAGGCATGAATCGACTTGTAGCCAAGTTAATTGGAATCACCAATTTCAGAGAACACCATTTATACACACAGGCCTATGATTCCAACGACCAAGTTGGTCGCATGGTCCGAAATTTAGTAATTCCTCGGAAAAACAAAAGCACAAACCGAATTACTGCAAATAAAAGCACACGTGTCCATAAGTAGGAATTTCCGTTGAACATGTTTGGCAAACAACTGTCAAGTAAATAGATATGGTGATTTCATGGCAAATCTGCCAAATCCCAGTATGAGGCTAAAACGATGTTGAGTGTGATCTTCATTGAGGGTATTACGGATCTCCGATCGAAGAATTTGAATACCAGTTTAACAAACACAATTTTTTCATATCATATAGATAAAGGAATTGAGTAGGGGGAACTTCAAAATGAGGTTTTCTAATATTATGACGGTAGTGTAACATCAAATGCATTCCCCAGGGTGGAGCAAACATGCCCTTTGGCAATCCCAATACAATGCGCATCTCCAAACCCCCAAAACTGTGATTGAAATTCATCATTCGTCGATCCCTTAAAGAAATCAGAGGAATATGCAAAGTAGCAAGTGCCTGACAAACCCTTTGTAACAGGGGAAGCACGTAGAAACCATTTGAAAGGAAACCTGGCACCAGCCAATTGGCTAATAGAAAGTTCACTCAGTATATGAGGAGGAATGTGTGAATAAATGCGAGATTGAGAAGCGGAGATTTTTACCACAGCAAAGATGAGGATATAAACACACGGCCACATGTATTTGAAGGCAGGCTTCTTTAAGAAACAGCACTTCCACCACTATAGTAACCCTAAAACAGAACACCTAAACACCAAAAAAGTTCCGCCAAGTCGATTGCTCAAGCTGGTAGGTTCCAAATGGCGTTATTAGTTTCCAAACCAATTATTCCAAGCCCACACATCTGTTAATCCTTCAAATAGTGATTTGTAACACGCCAAGAGCTGAGTGAAGTAAGGCTATGAGTTCTCATAGTGAACTGAAGCCGCGTCAGTGAATGGTGACCTGAGTGAATCTTCTCACCGCTACCTATGGAAATCTGAATTCACAATTTAGCTGCCTGAATTGGCACTGTTCAAATCAAGCGAATCATCTAGGGCAAGAAGACCAGCCCATAATTTAGCATTCGTGCAAACACTTAGGCAACTTTAGGTAACTGCCGCAGGCAGAAGTCGTGGTTGAAAATGTGGACTGAGTAACTCAGCTGAGTATAATGAAATAACAAAGTTACAGCGTATTGTATAAGTAACAATATGACTAAAACCCTTAATTATTATTCACCACAGAGGAGATAAAATTGCCTTCAAAGGACACTGGAACTCAGGGGTGTATGTTCATCCTGAAAGATAACGAAATGCATTTCATAACTTGATTTTATTTAATTAGCGTTTTAGTGCTAAGAAGCGGCTTTCATTGGAAGCTTGGATTTGAAATACTGATGGGATTTTTTGACCGGATTTCGAACGATATTTTTTGCAACCACTGTAAAAACTACCTTATCTGGAGCAAATATGGTCCTATTATTCTTTGGAAAGTTATTAAAATAAGGAATTTATGTTAAAGAACAAATTCTACTGTAATTAATGGCTCTAGAAAACAAAACACCGAGCCAATTTTGCTTTGTAACCCCAAGTATTTCCCATCATATCAGTAGAGTCTTTTTAACAAAATTTTGTTTTAATGTTGCAGAAAATGATATATCCAAAGATTTCATTGGCACTTGCACATCCGCTTTTACCTATGCCATTACAATAAACTTGTTTTATTTAAATGAAACACGCCTACAATTCGTTGTAAAAGAGGAGTGATAAAATTTCTCAAAATAAATGCGACTTTCGTGTTTGCGATTTGAGAACAAAAATATACGCCAAAATGTGAAGGTTTAAATGACCGTACTTCAATATGCAGAACTCGAAAAAAAACTATTTTGCATTGCCTCAAACAATGTTTTGTCACCAAAATTGACATGCTTCTTTCTTATTATTGAAAACTTTTTTAAGTCGAAATTCAGTTTACGAAAGAAGGTCTTTTTAAAAAAGGCAAAAATACCTGGAATTCTGAAATTTACTGGAGACAAAAATGCTGTGATTTGTTACCTGATAATCGAAATATGTAATAATTTTTAAATATGAAGATAACGAGCATGGAAAATTTTTGTAAGTTACAATTTTTGCTATAAATTCATAACTAATCATTTGGCAAACATAGTCATTGATAATAAATTACAATTTCGAAATAAAGTTACTTATATTTAATCAAAAAATCGATGCGGTTCATCTTCTTCCACTAAATTTTGTTCAGTCTAAGGTTTCAACCTTAAAGAAAACATTTTTTAAGGATATACAGGTTCATAATTAGTAAATCATTTGGGTAAGGCTACACTTAGATTGCTTCAAGTTGGCATAAGATGAGCTGTTGATTGGTTACCTGACTCAGAATTAGATCAGCGACAGGGGTTTCCATTGAATTGGTATTGCGGCCTTCAAACCAGGAAACTTTTCCTGAGTCTGCACCTGCATAGCGTCTGCATCGCTGGAGTCAACAGAAGTCAGTGATGAAAACTCCGGGTTATGCCCTGTCTGGAAATACTCCTAAATCTCAAGTCAACTACATCGGTTATTCTCTCAATTCTCCCCAGCGTATTTCACTTTCCATGGTGGACAGACTATCGGCCGGAGACGATAAACGGGAATTCCCATGAGAATTGCTTCTTCGTCCAAATTAAATAGCCGTTTAGCTTAATTAGATTTATTTAATTACCCTCAACTCAGTGAAATTCTCAAAGGGACTCATTGCAATACTCTGTCAAATCATCCTTTGGAAAATGCATCTGTTGATATCTCAAATATCATGAATGAATGAATAGACAGTAGAGAAGAAATGATGTTTTAAACTCCGTCGGAACACCTATGCAGATAATTGCCAAATTTGAGCGAATATAAGAGCGAAGAAGGATTCAACTAGAGTTCTACTATCCTTGTGGCACGTGAGGCCTCAATAGATGCAGCCATACATCCCCGTCTTGGTATCGATTGTGTCAAGCGATCCCAGCAGTGGCATCCCCATTAAAGGAATCAATTGAGCTGCTTACCCTTTGTACATCCTTGTGAGGTGATCACGAAGCCCTAGGTGATCTTGGGCATCGTGGGAGGGTATTTATTTAAATTTGACCACGACCTAACAAACTGGTCTGTTTTACACTCTTCAAGGTGGTTACGTCATCCCGTCACTTATTTACGTGTCGAACCAATGTCGAATATGCCCTTTGAGGTCAAGTCGAGTAAGCATTCCTTTGTTTGTTCATCTGATTCGG